>VNWY01000126.1:0-80673 GCA_009869845.1 Pseudachorutes palmiensis | reverse complement strand
TTCGACCTGAAATTTTCACCATAAGTTTTTCTTGTCTTTAGCTTCAAAATGTATAAAGCGGGACTAGGTTGGGTCAAAGTGTTCTGAGAACTGGTAAAATTCGGGGGGTGGGTTATAGCTTATTTGGTGCACTGTACAGGGAAATTGCAGTCGTTGCGGTCGTGGTTGCGGTTGTGGTATCTTTCTTAGTTGTGTTACCCGGAGAGCAAAAGCTACTGTAAAATTTCACCTTTTGGACCATAAATGAGGTAAAAAAGTAAGAGACTCAATTAGTTTAGAACGACATTAGAAAATTAAGTTCTCATCCCAGAAGAGATGAGTAAACTATTAACTCTGGGGAAATGAGTCATTCCAGGAGACGCTGCTGAGCCAAGGAACCCAATCTCGTCCTGCCACTTAACTTTCCGTCTCCATACTTTAGACGCTCACGGCAATTCACATCACCGTGTCAATCCGACCGTGGAAAATGTGAGCAAAAACAAGACGAGAGTGCGGGCTGTATGTAAAAGGGTTTTAAACATTTTACTCAGGAAGCAGATCAATGGTGGTAATGTAATCAAAATGATGTGACTTTAAAACTTTTTGAAAATGTATAAAGTGGCTCTGCTTTAAAATAGCTCTACAGACTCCGCCTCCGCGTTTTAGGAAGGAACGAGAACTTTCTCAATATCATTTAAGCACAATTTTCTATCTTTCCAAATTAAAACTTCAAACAACTTTTTCAATATTACGCTCAATATTACACCCAAATGGAAAATGGAAATATTACTGACACAATTTTAAAAGTCAAAAGCCATTTAGCTCTTTGAAATGAACAAAAATAAAACTTTTTTCAATGCAATATTATTGTTGTGTCTATTCCATTCCCAGTGAATACATAATAGATATTCTAGTAAAGGATTCAAAAAGTGAACTTTAAGAGGTTATATGCAACGCGTCAGAATATCTTTATATTCTGATCGTGAGAATCGAAAAACTGAACAATGCTAAATGATTAAGACTAAGGTTTAGGCTTTTAAATCTAAATTGCAATTCAATGTGAGTCAGCCATATTCGTTTTATGAACCTGAATCAAAAACTTATTCAAAACCTCATACGTTGGGTTTTAGGGTAATTCCTGGCACCAGACAAAATTGAAGTCTGTCAAAAGTTGATTTTTAGTTATGCTAAAGTACTCGAGTGAAGAGGACCTTGGGACTAACAGGAATTTACATAATAATTGGTATCTTGAATGCCCTTGCTAGACTGTGAAGCTTCGAAGGTTTTCCACCCTTCTATATACTTTCATTGGAGAAAGTTGACCCGAGGCCTTCAGCGGCAGCTCCTTGAAGGAAACCATGCGGAAGGTGCCGACGAAACTCAAATTTCCTTCCATTCCCCGTTGGAAATTCAAACTAGAGTCAGCGACTCGCAAAATTTATTAGTCTCCTAATTAGAAATTCAAAACAAGTATTTTCGAATCCCTCAGCTCTTCGCCTTGCTTTGAAAAGAAAACTTTGAGGCTTTCATTATGTATAATACAATTTGCATTTCATAAGAAATTATCTGGAATCCACATTCATCATCCCGTAAAATAATATTGTGTGATTACCCTAGCTCCTCATTACCCACAACCTCAATCCAAAATGTAAGCATTGGATTACAGTTCTACAACTCGCAAGTGTCTCATTTATCAAAACAAGTTGCTAATTGGGTGCAATTTAGCACGTTCACGGCAGTTCCGGCATATTGATTAACGCGCGTCTTTTCCTTTCTTGCTATCTTAAGCAAAAAATACTTTCCCCGTCTGAAGAGTCGAATGGGAAAGGGTAACTTTCCCCTACCACAATAGTTAATTAATAATTATTAAACCCAACCCCAGAAATTCAATTCTACTCTGAACTTTGTTTATAAAAGGGGATTCTAAGAATTCCAGTAGCACACTAAACAACACTGTCTATAAAATATGGGTTTTCGATCCAGCAGACAGAGGGAAACAACCTTGGCAAGAATCTTAATTTCCCAATATACTGCTTTTGAATAAGTTACGAAGCTGTCAGAGCGGATGAGTATATATATAATCAAATAAACTTTTAGACATTATTGTCTATAACTAAGGAAATCTTGCCGAAGTGCAGAGAACTCAGGTGTATTATTTGCTCTTTGCTAAAATCTATTTGAAATATTCATCCATTTGGATTGATTCGGCTTAATATTATAATGCTCCATTATGAAATTCCGTTTCTAGACTAGGGTTGTGATGTTCAATTTTAATAATACGAGACAATGGATTTGGGAACAGACTTTTGGAAGTTGTGATGTAAGTATGTATTTGTCAGTTTGCCTGTAGACATATGAGACACATGGAACAATCTTATAAGTTGAAAGCATCTCTCCAAGAGCTTTCACAAAAGGATAAAGGAAAGTGAAAGTGGAATACACTTTGCATAAACTGGGTCAGGAAAATTTGTTACTGTGTTACACAATAAGTCAAATCATCACAGGGGAATGACTAGAAGATTAATAACAGCAAAGGCCCATCTTCATTTCTGGAATTGACAATCTCTGCAAAGGAATTCCTTTTGAAAATTTCTAATAATGTGCCTTTGCTTATACATAATTTAATGGTTTCCACAACTCCAAATTGAAATCCAAAGGAAGCAAAAGAGAAACTTTGAATTTCCTTGAAGAAATCATCATCCTTTGATGCACATACACAATAATCTTCCTAGGAAATCTGGAAGTCATTTATTATATTTTTTTTTTAGAAATTTCTAACTGTAACTGTACGAGATTAGATAGGATTGAAAATGACAGGGAAACTTTTTCCCTTTGAGGATCCAATGAAATTGGGCCTTTTGAATAAATCAATTTGTGTGCTTTTTTGTGAGCAGACCATTATCAGTGACACGTGGAAAGTAAAAGAAGAAAAGGATTAATAGGGAAAGCGATGCGATAAGGCTTCAAGAGCCAAGTGGATTCAACTTGTTTCACTCCTCGAGGACTTTCCCAAAGCTGTAAACCTGTGAAGGCTTTCTTTTCCAAAAGGGAAAAGTATAGATGAGTTTCTCTCTTTCGTAGTTATTTAAGTGGCAAGAGTCTCTACGAGTCACACGGGAAAAGTTTTTATTTAAGATGGGATGTTCTGTTTATATATTATATCGCCACTTCAAAACTTCAGTGGGTTGACATGCAATGAATGCGCTAGAAAAGGAAGAGGACGTGTCTGATTTGGCATGGATGGGATATATGTAACTTTATGTCATTAGCGGGAACGTCCCCTTTAACATGCGAGCACTTCCCACTAACAATGCCTTTTCCCAAATAACACGTCTAATCAACGCCTCATCCGGAATGTCGCTGATAAATTCTACTCGGCTGGGTTTGCTGCCCTATGAATGAACAATGGAGTAGCCCTTCTTTGCAAGCCCGGTGTTGTGCTGAGCCATTTTAGTTAGTAAGTGCGGTGGTGATTTCGGTGTCAATATTTTCCAAACTAAGGCTTAGGTACATGAAAGGTAAATGTGGGCGTATAAAGTCTGCAACCTTGGGGACATCATGGGCTAAAGTGTCACTTGAAGCACTACTCAAAGATTTCAAATCCAAATGGAATGACGACGTCGAAAGGCAAAAGACCTAATGGTTTATTGTGGGTATCAACTCTCCGTCGCTCAACGACGAGCTATGAAAAGACAATTCCAGAAAACTTCGATCACTTTCCCTTTTCACCTATTTCTACCCTTGTCAAATGGGTTTCTAGGAAATTTCGAGATAGGCATATGGAGAAAATAAAGGCTGTAAAAATTGAGCTTCCTGTGATAAAAATTCAAACGACCCTAGTTTTCCTTACCCCTGCTCATATTGTAATAACACTCTTTCACTATACTCTAAAAAAAAAGTGACAAAAGGAAGCATAATGCAGTAGTGGGGGTTTTAGGAAAAATAATTTATCTCCTTACCTTTAATCTGTATGGTTGCCTAAACTTTCTCCAATTAAGTTCACCACACCACCAAGAGGAAGTGGAGGAGAAAAATATCAAAACAACTTTCACTTGAGAAAGCCAAAATCCTAATGATGTCCTAATACGAAGGAACGCCTTTCTCCTCTGACGACGAGGTCTTGCTCCATGGGGATGAGTCGAGTGTCCTTACTGGATGCCCAATGTCAGAAAAAAATTTACGAAATTACTTATTTTCTTAAGCTTAGGCTACAAAAGAATCAGAGTTAACCTGACTCACACTCACGGGAGCATTCGGCAGGGGAGACAGGGGGATGTTCCAAGGAGAGGAGAAAAATGGTAAATTGGAAAGAGATAATTAGATCCGTTCCTTCCTTTTGTGCGGATTCTGAGAGTTTACTTGGGAAATTGAATTAGCTCTTTTTCGGAAGTTTTTGATGGAGAAAACAAGGGGAGTGAAATGAATTGTGTAAAAGGGTCTATGAGATGACTGATATGAAGTGGAATTGGACGGGTGTGGATCCCACTACTGATTCAAAGTTCACCGTCTCCACCAATTTTATTATGACCTCTTACTTGGAGTGATCGTGGAGAGCGGAAGGCTTCCTGCCCGTCTACACATGACAGAAGTATCCTGACTGACGAGCAAAGGGAAAAGCTTCAACAACCACCACCACCGTCGTCGCCGCTCTCTCCAAAAAGGGAAAGTCGTTAGGAGGGAAAGGCGACTTTCACTCCACAGCCTCTTCTTGCGTATCTTTTTCTGGCCTTTCTTTCCTTTTCCCCCGTCAACATCCTTGTTGCTTTTCCTTTAAAAGAACAGAGTAGTAAACAGCTGTTGATGTTATTCCGGAGACCTCCTAATGATCTCATTTCCTCTCTTTATTAAATCAATGTCACTCAATAAGCCTCTTCCTTCTAAAGAATTTTGAACAAATTCCCGACTAAATACGAAGCTGAATCTTTATTGTCAAATACAAAATCCACTGGTCCGTATATAATCCTCCTATGCAGGAACTCCAAGCTTTCACCATCTCTCTCCTCCTCGTCTTCCGTCACTTCAATTTGTTTTCTGGTGCGGTGTTGGTGGTGACGGAGAAGGAAAAGCGAGCGTTATTATTAGACGCTCCGTCTTCGGTGATGCCATTATTCTCCTTACCATAGAATTCCTCAGTCAAAAGTATTCGATATTAGAAATTTGAGAATAAATAACAACTGGGAAGCATCGGATTTCTTATCCGGCACTGTCGAGTAAATAAGTGACATCAGAACCCAGAGCTCTGGAGAATATATTTTTCCTTTCAATAGTTCAACATATGGGACAGGTATTAGAGGATCTGGTGACTGACTATTTTTGTAATGAGAGAGAGAGTGTACAGAAGTCACTTGCCACGCCTCAATTAACTTTCACTCGGTGGTAAATAACAGTCGTTGTCCAATTTCGGTTTCTCGTCCCACTTTCCTCGGATTTGGAAGTTCCAATTCTTCTTCTGTTGAATCCGAAAAAGTGCAATTTACTCTAATCTCCCTGGGCTCTCTCCTTCCCTCATTCAGTGGCATTGCGTGTCAACAAGTCTAATAAGAAGAAATCTTTTAGAAGTACTCCAGGCTTCTCCAGAGTCCACTTAAGGACGAGCAGAGAAAGTCGCCAAATGGAAAGACAGACGACTAGACTTCACGTATAACTCCTTCCTCAGTCGCCATCAGACGAGCTCCAAAGGGAGCCCATCAGACTCACGCCGAGACTTCATCATTTATGCAGGCCGTGTGGTGAAAGTGGAGGGAAGTGGAGGGAAGTGGTTCCTACGAAGCTAAAATCCATGTAAATAAAAATTCGGGATCCATCAAAACAGAAGGGAAGAAGGGAAGAAGGAAACAGGGTGGGACATAAAATCCGTCCACACATCCTTTCGTTTTAATATAAAAATGTACCAAGCTGATTAATTCCTGTATAGAGATACTACCAATGTAAACTCCGATTCTTTCACGGAAGTAATAAAACTTTTACTCCCTTTGTGCACCTATAGCCTTCTTCATAACAACGTTTGACGTTAACAGCCTCACTTTTGCAAAGGTAAACAACTTTCGCAAAGACCTTGCAATTATATTGGTTCCGAAGAGCTCAAAGGAGGCTTCTCGGAAAGAATTGCAAGCCTGTTCCTATGTTTGATTCTATTGCTGGGAACATTCAAGGGAGAACAAACCTTATTACGATGTAGAAAAGTCCCGATTCATGTACCATGAAATATATACATGTAAAGGATCGAAGCGGACCTGTGGACAGCAAATTTTGTGAGAAACGAGGCACCGGTGAAAGGCGAAGCTCAAAGCGTCATGACGCTTTCCTCGCCACCGAGCCCTTTGAAATTTTTTAATCTTTCTAAAGTTGGTTCCATTATGACTGATGAAAGTTGAGAATAGCTTCGCTCTTCTACTCCTAAGTTCCCTAACACATATAAATTGTCCTACTAGACTCCAAAAGTTTCTTCACGTTTATTGGAGTAGTTGTGTAGCATCAAAGCGGAAAGACTTTGGAAGTTGATTGATGGGAATTAATTACTCTGAAAAGTACGTCTATGGTTCTAATGAATTTTCCCAATGAGAGCCTCATTCCTGTTTGCACTCTGCGGCTAATAAAGAGGTTTGTTATGAACTTTAACTTGTGCAAACCATTCCGCAAATGTTGACATGGAAGGAAATTGTAGAGAAAAACTGCCGGTGAAAGTGGAATGGAGAGAGATCCACTCCATGATGGGGAAAGTAGAATCAGTGGAAAAGGTCGGAAATCTATTGCCTTTGATGATCTCCTTCACAAAGAAGATTATAGTCGTGGAAAAGGAAGACGCGTGAACGGTTTGCGGCTTGGCCTGTCAGAAGGACGCTCTCCATTTTCCCATCACTGGTTCCATTTAACATTTTTGATACTAGCGTTACCCCAAGTGTCTCATCGAGTTACACACGTGAATGTAATGATGCACTGCAACCTACTTATGAGGAGAGAGCACCCCTTTTCCAAGAAAAATGTCTGGAAAAAGAAATCTGAAATGTAACAGGGCCTGTGATGTCTTCCTCTAATATAAGATGAATAGAATGCTTGAGTTCGTACTTCTTCTGCTTCAGCGGTCCAAGCTCTCTCCGCCTATTCTGGTCGTCTGCCCCAATCAGTGAAAGGAAATAAAGTAGATTCAGTTACACACACACACACACACAGGAAGACGGAAGCCCATTACAACATTTAGACAATGTTGCATTTCCCATATAGTAATCCTGGAATAAAAGAGACTCCTTAATGTCCCACTTTCATATCAGCTCAGCACTTTTCAAAGGAAGTCTCCGCAGACTTCGGTTGAGAAGCTTCCCTTATTGGTCTTCTACTTTCACTTATTCCCTCGTAATAACTTTCTCCTCTGACGGTAATACGGTTTATCCCGTTGTTCTCCTCATCATCAGTTCCGCATTACCGGATTGGGGTTTCTTTCTTCAACGCCGCCACTACGTTTGGCATCCCATTAGTCACTTCGCTGTACTATATATACCGCCACATGGTTCGTGTTTGTCCCACGAACAACTTCAAGAAACGCCGTCGTCACTTTTAAAGCGATAAAGATTAGTTTGTCATGGGCGTCGTCCGTTCCCATCTCAGCATCTCCACCACTTTCTTCCAGGAGCTTGCCGTCAAGGAGAAAATCAATCTTGGGCTGCCAACTTAAATCCTTTCAAGTGTAATGGGTCTCTTGAATTGAGGTTCTCATGTGCGGTTGAATGAGTGACAGATGAGTAAACAATACGAGATTTCTTAAATACGGATCCCTGTCGTCAGAGTCTGGGATACTTTGTATACGTCAAAAGTTTACACGTTAGTTTCAACAAGGTTTTGCATATCTGGTGGAGGGCCAAGTCCCTTTTTACCAAGGCAGAGCAAGCAAATCAGCAAGCTTAAGTTTTGTCTGGAGAAAGAAAGCACACATTGACTCCGGAGTATCACCTTCCATCTAACCGGATGAAATGAGGATTTGAGAGAATCAAGAATTTGCTATCGTTAAAGCTCTTCATAAAAGTCAGCAGTCGTGGTCTCCATTTCTCGCTTGGAACTCAAGTTTTCTCCCAACAGAGGGCAAGAGGGGCGACCAACTCATTACCAAAAAGCTAGCCAATCCACCGTTGGAACAGCGATTGGGGACCTATTATGCAAATTCCTGTCACCATAACTTTTCAAAAACATGCATTCATCCAAGGCCTACTGCCACATGTGTAAAAACGCTATACTTCTGAGAATACTCCAAGCCTAGCAGTAAATTAATTAAATAGTTAAATATTACAAACTCTCACGCTGAGTTTTTATTCAAGTTGCGGCTGATTTTACAAAACAAAGTAGAAAAATTAAATCCATTTGTATGATGTCCTTTGTGAAAATGAAAGCTCTAGTCTAATTTGGAAATTCGAAATGCTAAAAATGGATACTAACCACCGCAATATTCAAAGGATTAGCGCAGTCCTGTCCCTTCAGGGAATTTCCGAATTGGTTAAAAAATGAGTTCTTTAACACTATTGAGCTACGTGATTTAACACCTTCTTCTGGGAAATTTGAAAGTGTTCAAGAAACGTCTATCCAAACAATTAGTGTCTCAGGGGGAATGAATCGTGATGCCAATGGACTGAGTCATCCTTCGGAATGTTTAAGAAAAGTACTTTGTATCAGGTAGCTTCAAAACCTGTTCGCATTGTCTTCATTTTAAGAAAGTTCCCTGCTCTCTTTAATCCTTTCCCCAAAGACAAAAGGGCTAAAGGGTTCACGCGGAAAGACGAAAAGTGGAAAGTTTGGCAGGAAATGAAAGAAAAGCTACCAGTGGACTTCATAATTGCTTGACACTAATTCCCTACCGTAGAAAGACATCACACAACTTCTAAAATACCCGCGTGTCATCGCCCTCTCCGAACTATAACTTTACTTAAAAATGACCCAAAGAAAGCTTCTTTGGTTTATGGGAAGAGGGGGATAGGACTTTTGATGGTGGTTGAAATGGAGACCTTCGTGGTTGACCCTTCCCCACATTCCACCATTACTAGAGCTCAATGATCCTTGACATAAATCTACTGCCGGGGAGAATGACCATTGACGTTCACATACATTTTCAAGGGGTAGGCGGGGTCAATGATTCCCACCATCTCGAATACGCGGAAATCATTTGGTAAGGGTGTGTTGAAAGGGGAATTTGAATTCCTTCTGCCCATGAATCCAGGACGACCAAAGAGTCCTTCAACGTTGGACATTTTTTAGAAAAAGGAAAACAATAAGTGTCACAACCTGCTGGACTTAAAGAATCGCTTTCCAAACGATTCTTGGGGGGTATATCGAAACTTGGACGTGACGACGGAGGTTGTAGTTTATAAACGGGGTAAAGATTATAAGGAACAAAGGCAACATGAGGCAAAGCAGTGTGGTATGCGGGCAAAAGGGCCAATGAGCTTCAAGGCGTCAAAGGTTACGAAGGAACAAAGGGCAGAAGATCCAGACTTCCCCATTCTTCTTTCTTTTCTTTTCGTAGCTCTTTTTCTTTGATGAGTGTATCTTTCTCTCAAAGTAATTTCCGAACGTCATGTTCCTCAACACATCAAAACTGTCGCAAGATAATAAAATAGTTGTTTTTGGAAGGTGGTTGGGAAGGCGGGTGAGCCACTGCCGCCACCGCCGCCGCCACACTCCTTTTGTGAACGAAGATGTCTTTCACCATTTTCATTTCGCAGGGAAGATTTCGAAGGAGGCCTTTTTGGGGATTCTCTCGCATTACTTCTCAACAGCCCAGTTTCATCGTTGTCGGTTCCAGTCGAAAATTAAAGACGTTGACTTTTGAGTTTGCTTTGTAAAAGCGCAGTCAGGGGTCAAGTACGACCTTAAATCATTTCCTTTTTAACTTCCTTTATCTCCCGATCCTTATATTCTTGAACAAATATCATTTCACGAGAGTGGTGGATACAGTCACACACCTAACGTTCGCTTTTCATAAAACCTCCAAATAATAATTTAAGGGTTCTCATTATAATTCCCAGGCACCACAGCTTCAAGAAGGAAATTGGGGAGCTGTCAAATTTCATTCTTTAAAATTCTTCAACCAATCCCATTTTTAGAAAAACCTATAATTACACACTCGATTGGGAAAATCCGACTTTTAAGATGACGACAGAGTGACTGCATTTTCTTGAAAATAAAACGGGAGCAGTTTCCTGATTAACGGGACTAAAATGACCCCGATTTATTTATCTTGCGTACAATAGACCAATAAAAAAAACTTCAAGGGTTATAACACTAGATTTTTACAATTCCACTGGATTTCTCTTCCAATACGCGATCAGTTTTAAACCTTTTTCAAATCATTAAGTAGCATTTTCCAATTGAAAAAAATTTTTGTTGAATTTTCACTGAGATACAACCCGGGTGTTCCATTAGGGCAAAAGGGTTTACCCGGAAATGTCATCCAGGTCAAATCTGGGTCACTGGGTTCCCTCTCCTTAATAAAACTTAAAAGATTTATTTCCATTATTTAAGAAAAGGAGTCAATTGCCAGTAAAGAAATCTTGGAGCCATTACTAGGAAACACGTGTCACACTTTTTCGTTTGGTACTTCAGGTGCGTACCTCCCACCGGAAGCAAAGTCACGCAATAGCATGTCCATTTCAGTTAACTGGCAAGCAGTTTTCATGGAAAGATGTATTCGATTATGAAGAAAAGACTCCACTGTGATTTCGGCTTAAACGACGCATGTGCCGTGTAGTGGAACTCGGGAATCGGCTTCGTTTGATCCCTATTCTTCCAGTAGTTCCAGACTAATTAATTAATCAACCAAATGCAATCGCATTCATTCATTCAATTGAAGGTCTTCACAACGTGTAGCACACGTGTACAAGACCAATTTTTCTTATACAGTTATACAGGTGGGCGAGAGTTGTCATATTCTCTTGGCACCTTCCCACCAACCAATTCCAGCTAATATAATAGCCAATTGTGAACATACTTATAGAAGTTTATTTGCTTTAATTGGAACCTTGAAACAAATTAAGCCTGGGTTTTATTTTCTGCCTCAATAAAATCAAAGAAATCTTTTGACTATGTGAGTCTTTCCTGCAAAACTTCATGGGCGTCATTATATGTCAAACAAGAGGATCTTTATAGGTTCTTTTACACACTGTGTCCATTATCAAAGTCCATTGTGTAAAGAAGGGCAGTCTATAAATGAGCATTGTTGCTATGCGCAAAAAAGCTAAAATATTTGGTTCGCCAGGCTTCACTTTTGAACATAAAAAGTAACAGATTTATAAAGATTTTGAAGTTTAAACAAAAAAAAACAGAGTGACCAACTGTGAGGGTTACTTTTAATTTGATTTATTTCAGACATTCCAACAATTACGTAACAAATGAGGTTAGGCAGACGTTAAAATTTTTCAAAGCATCTAGGGTAAAGTATATTATGGCAAATACGCTTTAAAACTGCCAGAAAACATTCCAAACTGAACGTGTAACCTTCTCCCTGATGATGCTTTACACAAATCCACTTATTTGGACCCAATTCATAGAGGTTAAGGTCACACCAAAAGGTGTTATAGCGTCATGAATGAGTCCAATCAGAAATATAAATTGGCGGACGTCAATTAAGAAGCTTAGGGTCGTCATCGTGTTCGCAATCTGTCACTAGCCGGATCTAAATTCTAGCTTTTCCCGGCCATTACTTTCTCCCGTTAGAGAAATGAAAGCGTGCCTTGTCAACTCATTCATTCCAAGTACCTATTGGCAATTTATCAAGCGAAGTGCGAAGTTTTTAATTAGTGAATTCCAGTATCCTATCCTGAAAATAAACCTATCTGCATGCAAATGCTCAAGAAACTTAATGTCCTAATATCCCGTGTATTTTCCTAGAATAAGATGACAATGATGATTAAGCAAATTTTTGAGGACGGAGACAGACAATAGCTTCTCTGAGCTGCCGACAGACAAACGGCGACTTTTTCTTTGTGATTGTAAATTGGAGTCTCAGGTAACTGATGTGCAAAATAATTATGTGTGAATCATCACAGATTCATCGTATCCTGTTCGCATCCTTCTCATAAGCCACAAGTTGATGCATTATTTCCACCTGCAATTCCCCGCATCTGATAACATTGTTACACGCTGATACAGGTGGCCACTGCAAAATGCTCTTGATTTAACCCCAACCTAACGCAATAACACCTGCTCTGCTCTTATATCCAGCTGCATACCATCAAAAATCTCGTTTATCCAGACACAAGGTGCCAAAAGGCAGAAAAAACAATGCTAGACACATTTATCAAAAACCGGTTGGAATTAATGTGCGTAACCCCTAATAATATATTTTCGCTAAATTTTAAAGTTGCTCGAATATACTTTCCTATGAAACAAAAAGAACCCATTAATTACTCTTATGAAAAGTTAAACAACTACAGTAATTGAGGATTGATTTATTAACTTGACTTATAGAGGTTAAATTGGGTTTGAGATTTATCATTGTTTTAGCTAAGGATAAGTAGTTTATTAAGAAAGTGACAATTAACAATAAACAAAGTCCCAAATCCCATTTTCCCCATTTGAACTAATTTCGAGTAGCAGTGGAAAACAATCATTAAACTTCTGATTGGAACTTGTGACATAAGAATCCATTGATTAATTCGATTAGTTGTCAGAGGGAGCGGAATTCCCTTAAGGTCACTCACACTAAAGCAGACTATAACTATAACTATATGTCAAAACGTAAACAAAAACTTACATAAGAGCATTATTAAGGTGAAATAGAGCGCATAGAAGCTACACTAATTGGTTCCATTGATATTTACTTCATTTTTACCAATGGATCATAACATCAAAACAGCAAGCGGAATAAATGAATTATTAACGAAAAACAGGAAATGAAAGGGAAAGAAAACACAATCTGCCGACAAGGATATCCTCAGACGATTTAAGTGTGCTAGACACCACGCATTTGGTCTTGTTTCAGTCCTCCCACACACTACCTAATTAATGTCAAAGCAACATGGCTTATACGAACACGTCATGGTTAATTGACACATGCGGGGGTGTTAGGCCGGTTAGCTCATTCAAACAGGACTAGGAAATAAATGTCATCGAAGATCAGAGGGCGGAGAGATGAAAAGACACGATAGGTCGACATGCTGGAGATGTCGTTTCTTATTGGTTCCAAATTGACATCTTAAGGCGGAGTTCTCAGGATTTTAATCCCATATCCCACTCATAAATACTTTTAACGTTTCTCCGGATAAATGGAGCACCATCGGGGATTTAATTAGTGCTCCAATTCAGCCGGAACAGAACCACCCACTAAATGACGACTGCAGGCGTCACAAATTAAATAAGGGGTTGAAGAAAAATCATATTCACGTCATTCAGGTCAAACCAAATGTCAATAGATTAATTTTCCAACACACAGCACTGCCTTAAATTGCATTTTGCATCATTTGTGTAATCATCTACGTGGGGGTTGATGACGACATGGCTGAGGTTGTATGGAAGTGTGAATTTTTTTTTCAGGATGTCAACAAGAGTTAATTAGTTAGCTGATTAGGAGAAAACAATAACCGCCCGCCTTAGATTCTGCTAGATTCACACCAAAATCCTAACAACAGCTTGCCAGTCCCACACATCATCTAAACAATTAAGCTCAAAATTGATTTCAATTAACCAATTGCCTGGGATGATGCTGGCTCCCAAGGACGCCTTCATTCAGGAAGTTTTCATAGCGGGTGACAAAATTGATCTGAAGCGTCCTTTTCTGCAGCTAAACAACCCCTTCCAGTTCCGTAAACAATGAAAGCAAATGAATGTAGCAATTAGAACGGGGTGGAAGTGGCCATATAATGGAAGCGAAGGTTGAAAGTTTTTATGTGTAGATTAAATTATTATACAAAAGCGTAAAGTGTTTGGCGTCGCCTGCCGCAGGTGAATAGTAACAGCGTAATATCGTTTATCAAACCCCGCGTTGAATAAAGTTTGACGCTATGATTACAAGAATGACATGGAAACACATGATGATAATAAGCACGAACGACGGTGGTGACCATGAATTATGAATTTTGCAAAGGTCACTCTCCTCGTAAAGTGGCTTATGTGCAGACGGCAGACACGTCCCTCTCCAATTGTTATCTCAAATACACAGTTAATAGATCCTAATTACCATAAACTGGCGGAACGGTTTTTGCCCAAAAGCCAACTATAGTAATCTGTAAGTTGACAAAATTTATCAGTTGATACCACAGTCCCCGAGTGGTTGGATTCATTTTTAATCCACCAAGCGTCGAGGAATAGTGAGAACACGGTGGCGTGGCTTTAAAGAAAACCAATCGCCTTGCAAGCAATCAATTTCTCTTGTCGTCGCCTTTTTCGTAAGAAGTCAAGCTTTCAGGGTATCCTCGTCATACATTCGGTGGCTTCAATTCGGGAATCGGGTCAGTCCTTTGCTGCTGGAACTTTGCCAAAACTCCCTTTTCCTTTGCGTGTTTGAATTACTACACCACACTACTATAGCAGATTATTTGGTTTTTTTGGCATAATCCTTTCTGCACTGCCGTTGTTCCCATTTTCTCGTAAGACTTCGTCTCTCACAACTTGTGTCAGGCTGTCATGGAAATACCTTGTCCATGCAAAATTCCAGGCTTAGGAGCGTCCCCCTTTAATTTTTAAAGAACAAGTTCCAGAGGCCAAAGCTATTGTGGTTTGGTATTTATTTGCCAAAAAGAGAAAGACAAGGAGAAACACGGCGACGAGCGGCGGCGCTTGGTTCTAACTGTAAGGTAAAATCGGTGCACTAGCGTTTACGTTAACGCTAAATAAACAATTACCAATTACGAAGCATGTATTATTACAAACTTTTCCTAATAAATTATAAAAATTTTACGCAGGCAGGTATTGACAAAACTACATCGTTCTCGAGGGAGGCCAAGTTCAAAGTATCCGCTGGAACGCCCGCTGCATCAACCAATTGGGATAACGCAATAATCCCATTGTCGTCATCCAATCATTAAAGATTAAAATAAGGTAAGTTTACTTTTAACTTGTTCGTAAACTTTTGTTCGTTTAGCATATTAGCATTTGTAGCAATAATGTTTACGGAACGAGATACGGCAGAGGTCATCTAATATTCAATTACTAATAATAATACTGATAATCCAAATCCCAGTGTCGTATATAAAACAGGATCCTATAGATTCTTTTTTCATATTATGTCACAACGGATCCTGTTTATTGATTAATTTGATGGACCTTAACGCTTCGCGTGCGTTGTTTTAGCACTCATTCACAAATTACAGTCAGTGGCCCACCCAAAATGCCAGTTTATGAAGCGTCTGAACCACTCCGCTCATGCGCCTGACTTGACCGTTGACAACTCGTTAAGCGGGTGAAATTGCCTTATTAGTACATGTAACAAGTCAGTCATTTTCCTCAGGAATTAATTGGTGATGAGTAGATCCGGGGGAGTTCCCCGTTCATTCTTCCGAGTAAACTAACAACCTTCCTCTGTCGTCAGTCAACTGGACCAAGAGATGAATTAAGATGTAACTTTTATATAACGTATTGTCCACACGTGGGTCTGGACATGGTAGACTTAATAAGTAGAAGGCTTACAATGCCGGCCAGCTCATAAAGCGTCATCATCACCTCTGATTCCTAGGATTTGCAACGCAGCAGTCAAAACAATGCGTTCTGCTTACTACTATGATGAATGAATTATTATTGTTAATCTGATGATGACGCCTAGGAGTTAAATTGGAAGTCAAAATCATGTTTATTTTTAGATGACGTACGATCCTTCAAAGATCCGTTTTCTACACCCGATATCCCTCAAAATAGCCAACTTGTGTCTTATTACGTTGATTATTACGCTACCATAGGACATGTTGAGGCTCATAATTCTGCTACCGCTACGTATATCAATTGCTTACGTTCACACCTCCTAATGCTGGGATTACGTAGAACAGAGATTAGATTCATGGCGTAGCATAATTCTCTTAATTTAACGATGATCAGGTCTACTCTGGAATTGGCACTTGATTTCTGGTGACGCTGGACAAGTTTACGGAATTTTTGTTTCCATGCGGGGGTGGTAGACAGGGGATTTTCATTGATGAAAATGAATCCCATTCATGCCCTTTCCCTAGCCTCAAGGGGAGGAGCCCTTCTTAGGCGGGATGAATTCTACTGGAATTTTACTGTAAAATCAACTGATAATCTAAATGAATCATTCACTGCTAATAAATTGAGGCAATTAGTCAAAAGGATATGACACTCTGACACATTTCGAAATACGAGGATTTCCAAAAGATTCTCAAGGCCGCAACTGGGTACTTTGGATTGTGGAAGCTTAACTTTTCTGGACGGAAGTCAACCTTGTTCCCCGGGTGAGGGTTATATCATTTGTTTTTTTTTTCGTATTGACCTATGACCGAACCCCCGTAGTAATCCTCAGTTTCCTCAAGCTCCAAAATTAAGTTTTGGTTGACGTGTGGGGTGTCTTTTGTAATAGTTTTTTTAACTTTAAAAAATTCAAATAGTCCCTCAATGGGAATTAAAATGGGACCCGTCTAATCATCTACGAGCGATAATCAAATCCCGTCCGTCTGTCACGAGAAGTCTCAAAATTGACGCTTCCCCAGCATGAAGAACATGAAGAACCATGTGTCCTTGTATTAAAATATTTAGGTATCAATTATAACCTCTAACTACAATGACAGTGACAGGTAAACTTGCTACACGTACTCTGTAATTAGTAATTAGTCATGTTACGCACATTTCATAAGGTAACCTGTTTGACAAGTTCCCGATGGGTTTATTTGGGTTTGGAGGGGCAATATGAGAGGAGAAGAATGTCAGCGGGAGTTTGCCCTGGCGGGCCGCCCATTACCCGGATGCCTTAATATTTCGGAGAAGTTGGTATTAGGGCGGGTGTTTTTGTTGTTGCCCTGCTTCTTCATCTTGTTTCTGCCCCGAATCTTGGTTTGTGACTGGGGGAGAGATGATGATGACCCATTAAACGTCATGGATCTTTTCGAGGAAAGTGAATGAATGAAATGTGGTGATGTCATGGGGTTCGTGTCTTGCTCGTAGTACTGTGTGTATTGGCCCTAGCATTTGGTATAGTAATAGTTCGTAGAGGGATTAATTGAGCAGTGGTGTTTCGCATAACCCCTGTCCGTCTCCTTACTGTCAGTAAGCCAGTGCTTCCTCCACTGGCTCTCCTACTATGATGAGGATGTGGTACACTGACGACGTAGCGGCGACGCTGCCAATGGACTCCATGCTAAGGGCATTGTTATGATGACGCAGAGATCGTTTCAGTGAAGTTCCCGCGAGGACTGACTACCTATCTCCGGTAGTTTGGTGGGAAATTATTAGGAGAGGCCAAAAGATGCAGAGTACCTGTACACCTTATTAAAGGAGGAACCAGGTGACAAAAGCCCTGCCGAGCGGGTGGACACCTTCAGTATTATTATTTTGTTTCGGACACTGTTTCATTTATAAGCGGTGGTCCTTCGTCCAGTCTCAATTAGTTAGCTCCGTGGAGCAATTGAGTTCGCAGTCATTGGGGGAAACTCGTTTCGCGTCCGATTAGTCATAACGCTTTCCCAAATATAATGCAGGATTTCACCACAATTCTCATATCATTCCTATCACTGGCGTGTGACACTAACTTTTATTCTGTGAAGTGGAGCTAATACCTCTGGTCAGTAGTCCATTTTCTAAACAAAATTATTGCTCCCACAAATCCTGCTGGACGCTTAACCGGTTTTTTCGGACTCTCAATGTCATGTCTTCAGAAGTTAGTACACTCAGTTAGACAAATTCTTCAAACGACTACCGGTATTTACCAACCAGTATTAACTCATCAACGACACGCCGGCATACAAATCCAAAGTGTCCAAACGACAACCCTCCCAGAGAAAGTCGTCGGCGGAGAAATCATGATCTTTGACAAGTTTTGCATTCATTGCCGGGGTTTAATTCTGCCGGGATTCACCATTTCCTCAAATATGAAAGAAAAGACAAGCGGTAATGATGAGACTCAGGGTTCCTTATGTTCGACTTTGTGCAATTATGTCATCAAAGGGATCCCCTTAAGGGCCAGAGGTCATCCAGACAGCTCTTGGAGTTCCAGCGACTTTATATCTCTCCAGCATCTCTCACATCATTCACAATCTGAAGTGACTCCACTAAAGAGCTTCAGTTTTCCTGAATGCTCGGTTCCTGGTTAGTAAACTCACGCATTCTCTTATTGCTTTCTCCATATACTATTGAACTAAAGATGATAACTTGTTCTTATTCTATCTCTGTAAAGTTCAATTGTCATTCTGTTGTCATGACCAATCGACCAGAGGGACTGGGAAATTATTATTATTTACTCCACGCTAAAAAATTATTGTTACAGTATACACCACGTAATGTATTAATACATTTGAACAGGATTCCTTTTTGTAAGAGTTGTCAAGAATTTTAAAATTCCGTCGATACAATCCGAGGAACGCTTTCCAAAACAAAATTTAACTTTGTAGTTAGTCTAATAACTCCATGATTGGCGCATCTCGACAGTTGACACGGACGCAATGGGTGCAACCTTGGGGTAGGTCCGCATCCAGGAATTGCCAGACATAGTTTTTTCAATGGAAAGAAAGTGTGATAACCTGTAACAATGAGTCATTGACTTTCAAGTGCAATTCCAATTCCAACTACCTTCGTGTGATATTGGCGGAAGTATGGCATACTTGTGACTTTAGTCATCCCCATTGATTGCAAATGGCAAGGCCACTTACGCAATTTAATCGGTATTGATGAAAATATATACAGCTTACTTTTCAGTGTCTAGCGTCATCACCTAATTTATACACACGCTTCATAATGTTATGATGATGGACGTTATGAGACATGTATTGAACTTTTATTATTAGTGTATTGGATTAGATTAGAGAATGCCGTATCACGTCTCGTTTCTACAATGGAATTCAATCTAATGATTTAATTTTATATTTATTTCCAGGGTGGGGAAAGCAGGTTCCATTACTCCTTTCTTCGCAAGCTTTCTACCTCTTACTTGGGATCTTCCTGCTGCTGCTGCCAATCCCAACAATGTCAAATCCCCTTCCAAGCACATCCGGAGAAAGCAGCAGGTCCTCATCCTCAGGTCTCAATAACAATGACACTCCGTCACCTACCCATCATCGTCACAGTCGGACTCACGAAAGAGAGCAGAAGTGGATCAATCCATGTCGAATCCCAGCATCCCTTCCAACATTCTCATCTGACAATGAATTGATTCAAACACAAGCAGATGAAGACATTTTTCACAATATCATTGTCCAGGCAAACAAGGCAGAGACACAAGCTCTCGAGTTCTTTAAAGACTTTGTAAGTTCCTTTTTTTTGGTTAAACGGTGATAATAATTAGGTGTGAATGTTTTGCATAAGGGTGCGATTGAGACGCCGGGGTTTTCCAAATTAAATGATTCCATCACCGGTTCCTTTCTCCCTCTTTTATACATAAAATCCAATGCCTGTTTGTATAAAAATAGAGCAAGGGGAAATGGAGTTTGAAACTTTTGAAAGCGGCTTGTTTATGCGTTTTAGGAAGGAGGAGAAAGCTCTGAAATTTTTATGAATGAAAACAGCATTTGCTAAAACCAGGATGAATGCACGAACTTGCCCTTGCTCAACTGCATCAGCTCTGATTCATTGGAGCGGTGATGACATCCACCTGTGCTGAGTACACCCACCCCAAAATAATTGTTAGTGATGTCATCCTTAGTTTTGGTCTTCTTAAACGGTGACGACAGACTCCGTATCTTTTGTTTGTATTGATTAAACTACCCATGCTTTCATTCATGCTTTCAATGGGAGCGCCCCAATGAATCATATTTGTCTAGCTCCGGATGATTCAGATGAAGAGTTAGTTCCCATGAAGGAATTCTATTAGATAATCCAAGTGAAAGTTCACGGAAGCGAGGCGGAAGTAAAACTTTCATCAGTCTTTATTAACAGGAATTCTGACGGACTCAAATTCGTAAACCCTCAGCATAGCAGTCTTTTCTTTAACTTTAGACGGAGGTCATCACGGTTCTTTCTACTGATTTAAAAAAGGTTAAAATTGAGTAGTGTGAGGTCCAATTCTTCTGCAATGACCATTGAGAATTCCAGAACAAAAAAATATTATGTTCTACGTAGTTTACCTGAGTTTTGAGCTTTTGTTATACGAAAAGAAAGGGGGGCCTATTGCCAAGTCCTCTTTAAAATATTTTACCATCCGTCATATACACTCCGACAATGATTACAGAGAGAAATATTTTAACCTAAGACAGAAATCGAATTCTTTTTCCTGTACAAAAGAAGAAAAAAGTTTCCTTTTATCTGTAATTTTCCTGAACAATTGCCGCTCCGCCTTTCTTTTTGACTGTGGCTCTTTCTATGAAGCATACCGTCGTCATCATCCGAGGACTTGAGCTTCATAAATCCGAAGGCTTTGTTAAATTAACTGCCTTTTTTCTCACCCCTTTGACCCCATGGCTTCTAATTACAATTATTGACGCCTTCCGTCACTAATGAAGATATCACGGAATTTGCATCCTTTGTCATTTTTCAGACATTTTTAACCAGAGCCATGTTATCGTGGATGTGACAGGAAGCTAGAATTGTCCCAATTTACAAGACGACGAGTAGGAAACCCCAAAAAAGGATTTGAAAACCACAAAATTTCGTTTGGGATTATTGGGCACTTTTGTAACTTTTATGACCTCTGCTGCCCTTTCTTCATTGTTTTCATAAATTTGTTTGAACAGGACAAAGCAGGTGGGACGGGGTTCATTTCCAAACGGCAGGAATTAGAAAATTAGTGGGTCAGTTTTGACTAGTTATTGGGCCTAATCAGGGATTTCTGAAAGGGGACCTTTGTACCTTTTCCCTTTTTAAAAAAATATATTTTTTTAAACATTGACTTCGTGCACATTTGAACGTATCACACGCACTCAATCCTATTTTAAAACACTAATCTTTCAAAATGGAAATATTTTGGGCTCCAGAAGTACTTTTACCTTTCGCTAACCACGCGAGTAATGCATGAATGTGATTTATGACTGGGACGCTTTTGCTTCTATTTAACGGCGGAAATTGGCCCATTTGTTAGGATTGTAAACAATTGCTTTAATTGGGAAATAATGTTCTAATTATTTTGAACAGTATAAAGAAGCCTTTGGAGGAGATCCAGAAGAGTCAGATCGCTATGAGCGCCTTACGTATGACTTCTTGACGGACGTTATGGATCAAGTCAACAGAGAATTAGTTGACGAACATTTTGCAACCCTACAGGTGAGAATGAAAAAATATTTTGACATGAAGACGCTTGTTAGAAGGAAGGACATCCTTTCATGTCCATTATTAGCCCTCTCTTGATTAACCAATTATCACTACACCATAAATCCCTTGTTACGTGGGTGGTGAAAGCATCTTTTAGGAGCAAAGCGCCTTCAAATAATATAACTTTACTTTCTGACAAAATTGCTCCAATCCAAGACATCCATTATTAAATGTACTTTCTTAATAATTTCTAGGTTGATGAAACGATACGGTTGATGTACCAGGGACTCCAGAAGTTTGCAGTGGGCCTCGAAGCAATTGTTTTAGATCAAGCATGCTACGGTGGAAGTTTCTACCATCACTTTAATGAGGCGGAGTTTCAGCTGAAATACGTAAGTTTAATATATAAAAAAAAATCAAAACTCTGCGCTCGCGTGTTATAATCCCTGTCCCAAATGCGCCGGTGCTCATGTCGTCGCGAGCAACTTTTAACAAACAAACAGGTGCTTAGCAGACGCGTGTGTTTTACGGATCTTGGCTCAGACAGGGAAAACCCAGACCATAAGAAATAATTTATCCTAATTCCTTGACATAATTAAAAGGATGAATGTACCTTAAGTTACGGTACAAGGAAGCAAGTGAGAGAATCAAGCAGGACAAGAGTCACGAGATTATTGTCGTCACTTTTGATAATTTTCCAATCAGGCATCAACCTGTACACGTACACCTGAGGAGGTGTTTAGTGGCAAGGGACTTGTAAAATTCAGCAGACGCTTTTTCTTCAAGGTGCCAAAATGATTGCACGGTCCCTGGGATTCCCCTGTCTTAAGGTCGAGGATAATGAATTGACACTTGAAAGATCCTTTCGTCGGCCCGTTCCTCGGTAGCATTGATGGTTACCATGTCGCTCATAATTTCCTACCCACTTGGCATTCCTTAAGGTCATCCCCCTTAATGTTCAACAACGTTGCTCTCGCGTTTCCGTAAAATATGAACGACTTGCCAACGACATTAGCCTCCCCTCCCGATGTCATTGACCGCGCACAACATGTTTATTTTAATCTAAACAAGCTTGATTTAAAGATCAATTGAGATTAACCTGGATTTGTTCATTTAATATTTTTCCAGGTGCTCTGTGAACTTCAAATAGCTATGCTGGAAAAGAACATCTCGCACAACGACATCACCCGAGAAATCATGAAGACAGAGTACAGGGATTTGGCAGACAAAACAACGCGATACATCCGGGACTGGACAATTTTTCGTGATTACGTTAAAACCCTTCGCTATGTTCGAAGTGCATTCCAGTATTTCCGGAATCGAGCAATCTTGTCACGGGAGACCCAGAACTCTGTCCAAGATAGTACTTAAAAGCAGAATCAACGCGTCCTGTTTGTCTGCTGTCCAACAACGAAACGCCACCTCCGCCTCATTACTCACGTTTACAAAATTCAAAAAGTCAAAGTAGAACAAATTTCTGACCCTGGATCCAAATTACACGTTCTCTTAACCCAAAAATCGCTCCAGTATTTTTAATATGTACGACAGTATTTGAATGGAATAGAGATGAGATGTCACCGACGTTCCTGTGTAATGACGCCTGGAATACTTAATTGTAAATCCAGCCAAAATTAGGATTGAGTTATTCCTATTACTTGTAAACGCCACAGACTTAATTGCCATTTAGTGTTAAGAAGAAAGGAAGGTGGCTAAATATTAGGCTTTAAAGTGCAACTACAAAGGCCTACATGTATGCATGTAAAAACTATCAATTTAATCAGGCATAAAAGAAAACTCCCATGTTAAGAATTTTCACATTGGAATTCATTTATAATTTCCTCCTTCCTACTGTTACCAATCAATCGTGTTGAAAACAAAATGTCCGCTTGATCTCTTTCGCGATCCTAGAAATAGAAATGTACCAGAATGTCTCTTTTTGTTTTGTATTATTAGTTAATTGTCCATAATGGTCCCTTACACATTCAAACTGTGACACAGTTGAAAAGATTATAATTAATATATAATTTTTGTGTAAAATCGTTTTGTCTGTGGTTGTGACAAAAGACTATATTTGCATTTATAGTTTAACTCAAATCCACGCTTACTCTGAGTTTTTAAACTGTGATATTTTTGTTTATTTGTTACTTAATGAGAGGAATCTGTGCTTCAGTGCATTGGATTTGTTTTAACTTATTCAGTCAAATCAAGCATGTATAATTTTTATTGCTTATTTTTATAGATAGCAAATGTACAAGGACGTGCATGTGTCCAAGAAATTATAATACAAAGTCAGTATTATTCTCAGAATAAGAAAAGTCATTTGCAGCTTTGTGCATTTTAAAAATCAACAATCAAAAATCAACAAAATCCAATTTCTTCTCCAACGCTTTCTTCAAGCGCTCGAAAAACTACAATTGTAATTGTATAACAAAACAAGCGACATCTCTAGTCATAAGGGAATAATGATAACTTTTTCGCCGCGTTATCTGCACATGCGCTTACAACGACAGACTCCTTTGTCTCTTCTGAACAAACTGCTTTGTTAATTATTGCACAGTCGTATTCATTGGGAACGTATTTAAACTTCTATAGCCTCGAAGCCTCATTAGTTTGATAGACTTTTTTAAAGTAGCATTATCCATTTGATGACGGATTGGCAGGAACTCTGAAAGACATAAATGAGCAGGTACTTTATACTGTCGCGAATGGACGACGGAGGGTTATTAGATGTTCGCAATCTTGGTATTGCTTTCGCCCTGTTCCTTTGCAGCACCTTTGGCCAGGAGTTCAGCATATCGGTCCTTATTTTCGTCTTCAAAATGCTGATACGGTTTTTTTCTCATGTATAACTTTCAAAGCTACGAGATACTTTTCAACTTCGGTCCGAGCAAGGTAGACATGACCAAAGGTCCTGAACAAAGTTTAAGTTTAAGGATGATGACACTTATCACTTATTAGACTACTGGTAACTGGCATTACCCTTCCCAAGTGGTTTTCCGATCTCCAAGTCCTTCAAACTCCACTGATCCCTGCAACCATAGCAAACCATTATGACAGTTTTAACTTGGCAGTAGTAATTGAGAGGCATTCTTACCAAGGCTTTTGTTGACCAGGCTGCCAGTTCCTTATTGGATCGAAGCTACCCTCTGGAATACTAAGAGGAATTTGGTCATCACCAGCAGCACCACTGCCTGTCGAAGTTGTAGCCATCTTGAGATATCCCAGAATTAATCCGAGACCTATAGCTATAATTATTAATTAAAAACCAATAAAGAGATTAGAATGAATGAAAGGTCAAATCTCAAACGGGTCCGTGTAATGTCATTAGCCTTGTCACCTTGATTTCTAATGTTCTTCAAAAAAGATTTCGATAGACCTGGATGATGACCTCAACTGACCTTTCTGACTTGAAGCAATGACAATGGCTGACTTGCCAAAAAAGCACATGGAAAAGACAAAGGAAGACAAAAGAAAAGAAAGAGCGGGCGGATTTACTTGCCTCCAAAGGGTGCGGTACGTGGCGCCCATTCGATCAAACAAAATACTATTGGGTCACCTGAGGTCACAGGGCTCTTAGCTTAGGCTATTACAATACCAACCAACCCTTTTAAGCAATATGATAAAGTGAGGGAGTATAATGGACCAAAATATTTATTTTTATGTGGTACATTATGTAAAGGCTCAGAACAAAAGTTATTTCTCACAATCAGCTACACTTCAGAGGTTTATAACTAGGATTATATTCAGATTCATTACCTAACCCTTTCATTTGCTTTTCTTCTTCTGGCTCTTCTTTGGTTGTGGTGTGGTGTCTTGCCGTGGGCTGCTGCTCTCTTGTCCACGTGGTGTGGTGGCATTTCCAGGGCGACTCATATCACTGTGAAGATAGAAATTAGATTACCGACATTTCACACTCATTGGGATGACCTTTAATCAACACTTACTAAATTTCACTGGCTTCAGCAGTGGCACCTTGCGTTCCCTTCCCAACGTCTGTTCGACCACGTCTTGTCTTCTTAGGTTTAAACCCAGTGCGCAGATACCTAGGCATCCAACGCTCTGGATCCACACTTTTCTCAGGGTCAAAATCTTTTGGAAGCTTTGGCTTCCTCTTTCGCTTGTTCTTAGTCTTCCTCGGAGTAATTGGGTCGGCGGACTTGGAGGCGTCAGGAGTCACCTGTTCTCCAGCTCGACCAAGTTTCTTAACGTATTTCAAACTTCCCAGTGAAATATCCGTCTCGGCAGCATCAACATCAAAGTTTTTAACATTCGGATTCGGCAACCGTTTGCGCATGCTCTCCATCTTCTTTTGGTCACCAAGCTGAAAAATAATTGATGCTGTTCGTCAAATATTCAAGAGGAAAACGAGTCATGATTTCATTACGTGATTGTAGGCTGTGAGCAAAAGTGCGATACCGAGTACGTCCTCTGAATCAAGATCAAGGAGGCTTTTGAGTAGTAATTCTGCACTCTTGTAGTCATCGATTTCCATCTGGAACGAAGCGGCTTGCTTCAGCACTTGTGGAAATAGGTTCTGGGAACGTTCAATTTTCTATTTAAAAAAAAACAATACAATTAAATTAAGCAAAAATTTAGTGTCAGTGTATATCCGTACCTGCGTATCCCTAAAATAAGCTACTGCTTGCTGAAATATTGTGGAAACTTGATCCTGCTCCTTGTGGTGACGAAGAATAACCACTAAGGCGCTCAACAATCCTAACGGGTAGTTTCGATCTTTGGATAGCTTAGTGGCAATCGAGGTCGCCGTTTCGATCTCGTTCTGAAACCGAAGTAAAAAATTATTAATTTGGAATTCCTTCTATCCAAGGGACTTAGACGCTAAAGTTACAAAAGCTATGAGGCGTAGAGCCACTGATGAGGCCCGTAATTAAAAAGTTAAGGTCCTCAATTAGATTAATCGTTCTTTGTAACTTCCTTGTTCCAATTTGCAAAAGTGTTGTTGCTCTAAATGATTTGAAACTTACATTCTCCAGGCACATTTGGATCATACCCAACCTGATCTTCAAATCTAGACTTGGGTTGGAATTCACGGCAGAAGTCTCTACTGCGGTGATATCACGCTTCTTTAGCCGGAAGTCATGACAGGCAGCGATTAAGTGCACTTCATTTGAATTTTTACCATCTTCTTCTAACAACTTAGTGTAGAGTCCCTTACACAGTTCGTCCTATATTATAACAAAGTACATTATTTTCTGAAATATGAATTAATTGACGAAGGATTGATATAAGAAAATAAAGCTTTACCTGATTGGTCAACAAGTAGAAGAGGCATTGGTTTAACTGGATTGTTAACTTTTGAGCAGCTGTGAGCTTGTACCCCATGCTATCAACATTCATCGCCTTGAGACGTTTTTTAGAATCAAACACATTCTGATCCCGATTGGTAACAAGAATGTTGTTGGAAACTACAGCCGAAACAGCAATGTCAGACGGTTTTAACTTCAGAATAGAAGTGTACATTCGAACCGCTTCCTTCTCTCGACCAAGCTTTTGAAAGCAGTAGCCTCTAAGACCTCTAAAATTAAAAACAAATGAACCATAAGATGAATTATAACGCTCACTTATCAAAATCAGAATCCTTACTTCATGATACACAGCTCATCTTGTATATCTTCCTCTGCAATTCCTTCCTCGCGGAAGGATTCTTCACAGTTACTTTCAGCCTCGAGTAAAACCTTTTCTGCCAATTCATACTTCCCATCGGCAACAAGATAACACGCATAATTGTACTGCTGCTCGAAAGTTGTTCCCTTTTCAATGCTTCCACTTTTGCCCGTTTGAGTTTTCAAAGAAGCCACGATCGCTCCTAAATTCGATAGACGTTCTTCCTCATAATGGTCGGCAGTGTTTTTGCATATTTCCTTGTATATCTCGTAGCATTGTTCATACTGTTCCAATCTGTACAGAATCTGTCCATAGAGCTCCCGTTTCCGGGGATCCTTGTTGTCCAACGGTTTCAGTAGCTTGAGTGCCTCGTCAGTAGCGTTGAGTCGGTAGTGGCAGTAAGCCAATTCATAGTTTAAATTCCTACACAAAAACAGGAATCCAAATACTTCATTGCATGCCTCTGGTAGCTGTTTTATACTATTTTATACCCCGTAAGTGATGGATTTTTCCGTGCAAAGTCAATTGCCTCCTGGAATCTTTGTAAGTTGACACAGCAAATAATTTTGCACTCAAAGGCCAGCGCATCCTCCGGTGCTTCATGAAGGACTAAAAAACAATTTGTCCAAATTAATTCCAATTTCAGGATACTCATTAACATAAATTGCTTCATAAAATACTTACGCCTGTTACACGACTTGATAGCCTTTTCGTAATCAGCACTGTGTATATTCCTTTGGAGTTCTGAATACAGCGACACTTGCTTGCCGTATTTACTTACTTCCGGCATACTGCCTTACGTTCTGTCCACTCTTTGGGATCAGAACATACAAAATTCTTGACCTTAGTTGACCCCGAGGTTTACAAAGTTTGTGACACGGGAATGTAACCTCTTGACACGGAACAGCAGTTGTTTCCCTCAATAAAAAAAAAAGTGCCAAAAACCCTTCAATTTTTGACAACAGGGCAGGCACACGGGTTGAGAAAAAGTTTGGATTTTGTGAGCACAGATGGATCTCCTCGAAGCGTCTTTGGCCTTTTACGAAGATGAAATTTTCCCCTCTGTTGTCTGCTCAAATGAAATCACTTTTTTGGTTGACCTTTGACCTGAACTTGCCTTGCGTAGCCTTTGCGTTGTGTGTGAGTCCAATTAATTTGGATTACGCCTTGGTTGGTTAGCTTCCCTATAGGTGAGATGTCACCCGAGTGAAAGTAGCTGGTGGAAAGCTCTTCAATCCTGCCTTTACTTTTTCATGGAAAAGCGTCTTCATCTCCAAGTCAAAATTAAAGATATAGAACCCTTCAAACAAACTTTTTCTCATCCTTCCTTTTACATTCCCTGGAGATCTTCCGCTGGAAAGAATAGTAAACGAAGAGGAGAAAGGAGATGCTGGATGTATGCCCACTACCACGGCCACCACCGCTACGGCCATAGCCTCCTTCAAAAGGACTTTTCCTCTCTTCCTGTCTGAATTCTTCAACTTCTTTGGAACCAGAATTGGAAAGCAAAGCACCTGAGCCCACCTCCAGGCCATTCCAGACCCAGACTTTTCAAATCCCATTCATCCTTAAGTCTAAGTATTCTCCAGGACCAAATTCCTCCAGTCAGAGTCAAATTCCTCCACAATTGTGAAGCCGGATGTAATCCGTTCTGAACCAAAGAAGTTTACCAAGTCATGGGAAGAACTGAATGTGAGGGCTGGAAGGTGAAAGCTCTGCAGTTTGTAATGTATGTATAGTCAAATGAGGTAAGGGTATTCCCATATGCAGGTTCGAGTAAACGTTTGATCCTTGATTAGAAAGTAAATGAGAACTGGTATTAATTATAATCGCCTCCTTGGAGCTCACAGTGGAAACGAAAATCCCATCAAAGAACTAAAACTTCCCTATGATATACATGTACAAAACAATTTCCGGTTTTAATATTGACGAGAGCTCGAGGGTTTTCATTTGGTACTGGGAAGGAAAGGATTAGAACTCCGTCATTAAAGTACAGATTCAAAATCTGTCCTGTGACAGGAGGATTTAACACTTTATGAGCCAACTGAGTTTATGGATGATAGTGTTAAAGGATAGTAATTAATTAATCTTATTTTGAAGAGTGTATATTGCTCTGGAATAAGGATATGATTGATGTATACATCTCCATGAGCTTGGGAATTTCCAAGTTGGAATATGATAGATTCTTCTGCCATCAAAATCCTCTAATGGATCTTGTCATTCTCAAACCACACCAGGTTTCCCAAATCTCCTTTCTCGGATTTCTCATCGACGTCCGTTGCTATTTCCCAGGAAGTGAAAGTCTATATGGGTCCGAGGCAGGGAATCATTCCTTGTCTGAAGGAGAAAATGACTCCCATTCCCATTAATCCTGGTTACCAACACCACGGATCCGTTGTTCCTTGGGACTCCAATTGCACTCTGCAGATAAATAGCGTTGAATCCGGTGAAGGAAAAAGTCTATAGACTGGGATGTAAGAAGGAGGGCTAATAAATATAGACTTGTACAAGGGAAAATTGATACTCTGTGGTATGTGCTTGGAGAGTCCCCATTGTTTGGTGGCTGAAGTAGAACACTAATCACATGGATAAACACAATTACCGGGACATGACATTACAAGGAACTAATTCAAGGGAGAAAGTATTTATCCATAAGGAGAACCAATTCCAAACCTTGTCTCACTTCCCTTGTGGCTCTTTTTCCTCTTAAAGGAAAGGAACCCAACTTCCTTTCATTCCAACCTGCCTTCCAGTACTGGAACTAAGGAGTGGTAGAAGAATCGAAAATAATTCAATTATTTTATTTTCATTTCTCCTGTCTTGAACTTGAGAAGGACAAGGGAATGGAGAAAGTGGAGCAACCTCCTGTCCTCGTAGCACGTTTTCATTCCTTTCCTCCTGGATCCGATAAATCTTTGCCATAACATTACGGAGAATTGAGGAAATAGAATAAAGGGCTCATTCGGGAGTTTTGACATTCCGAAAATCCCTCAACCTTCTTCTTAACAAAACGCTCTTCGCCTAAATTAACTTACCGGAACGGAAATAAATATTTTCCTTTGAGCTACATATAGGAAAGGGCTAGGGTATTTTGTTGACATGAGAAATGTCCTGAACGAGTTAACCCGGTCTTAACCTTCCTATTTCTCAAGATCTCAAGAGGGAGATGTAATTCTCGAATACTATCAAAACCATATTGCATCCTCAATTGCGACAAGGTGAGGATCCCATTTTTCAGTCTAAAGAATCTCATTGGATTTATTTTCAGGAAGGAAAGGGACGGCGAAGATCGAATTTCCTACCACTCGAGCACAATTCTTGGAAGCTTTCTCTGGAATCTGAACGACAAAGAGAAACTTGATTACTTCTCTCTACACTCGTTTTAGGAAAACAAATTTTGCCAGCAGATAATGGAAAGTGACAAGGTGAAATTGAGTTGATGAATTATGCTGAACTTTGAAATTCAAATGTGTCCAACTGGGAAGCTGGGAAAAGTGTATTAAGACATTTTTAATTTATGGGGGCCATGATTTGATCTGACAGTTTTCACTTTCCATTCTTCACTATAGACAGACTTTTTGCTTTCACTTCATTCACTCTTTTGTTATGGTGAAAGTTTAAGTGTGTGTATGGGGAAATTGTATTGGTATCACAAAGAATAATAGAGGCCGGGTAGACTTTTCTTTTCGACAACGATAGCTTCTACAATGTCGTCTCATCATGGACGTTGGAGACAATTGAGGGATGAGAGCTTCCTCTTTGCTTTGTTCTATCAAAACCCATACACGGCATCGCTTTTCCCGAACATCCCAAATGAAAGCATTTCATTGAAGACTTTCACCAAAGACTCTGCTTTCTTCTTTTATCTCTCTGAAAAATTGTCTTACCATTAATCCTTCCTTGCCTGAGTTCTAGAGTGGGAGATGTTTGCTTTGCTCTAAAACGGTTTTTAAATAACATTGGATTTGATTGTTCTCGCATCCTGTAGTTAAGTGATGATGAGAGCTTTCTCATTTCCTTTGAAATCTTCCCATTGAGATTTATTTGAATGAGCGTCGTTTCTTTATTCCAACGGATTGGATATACAAGCATAAATTAGAAACTAGAATGAATCATTTTTATAATTAAAGAGCCTTTCCTTTCTCCTTCGCTTCGTTGTCTCAAGGATTGATGATTAGTAGTCTATAAGGTGGTGGTAATTTCCTATTTTCGGGACTTGGGATCTAAGTAAGGAATGCATTCGTTAGTGGTTCGAGGACTAGAGATTCAAGGGGAAAATACAATAATGGTTCCAAAAACAGTATCGATCCGGTGAAAGGCTTCTGAGCATCCCACTTCCTCCCTCTCCCTCTCTTTCAATTTTTCATACACACAGTGGGTTCTCGTCTTTCATTTTACATATTTGGCATTTGCTCTTCCATCAGCAAATAAAAGCTTTGCATTTCCTGCCATTAGGTGATTACGTTAAGTAGCTAGAGAGAAAGCCTTAAGTGAGTTACCCCTTTACACTCTCTCTCTATCCTTGCTCTCCGGCAGCAGAGAAACAATGAACTTTTCCCACGATAATTTTACAAAAGGGAAGAAAAGGAGATTGGATAAACTCATTCAAACTTTCTCCATGTATCAGCGCATGTGAGTTGAAAAAGGTGTTCACTTTATAATTAAACTTCTTGTCTTCCTCGCACTTTTTGAATGGATATTAGTAAGGGAAGCTCCGAAAGTTGGCAAATGCTTGTTGTCATGTCCCTAGTAAAAATATTTTCCACTGGCAGTTTCTTCTGGAAGCAGATATTCCTTTCCCTGCTGCTCATCCACCTCGTAAAAATGTTATTAAAACTTTCCATTTTAAGTGTAATTTATGTTTCCGTTGGAGAGGAAATGCTTTTATAAGTCATCATAAGGGGTACGAGTGCAAGGAGTTTGGACAACTGGTATTTAAATTACCTCCCCGAGCAGAGTGACAACTTCAAACCGGGTGACTCGAGTATCTAATGAATATTCTGCGTCGTTTGGCAAATGCAGTGTGGCTGGAACATCAAATAATTATAAAATAATAATGCTTCTGCTACTCCTGAGGGAAGCTGGATGGAAGGAAATAAGGTGTATATAAGTTATTCCGACAAAAAAATGAGAGGAGTGAAAGCTCAGGACTTTCTCCCTGAATCCCTGTTTTATTTCAACATTCGAACCCTGTATTTCTTCATGTGCATATGGGAGTATTAACTGTTAGCTGAATGGTAGTAGAAGGGCCAAAGTTGGTAAGAGTGCGGACCAGAGGCGGAATTTGAGATAGAATCGTAGAGCCACATTCATCTCGTATCTTCATAACGGTACCAGGTAGGGCTGTTTCATTTCCTTTCTTTAAAAGACTAATGGGCTTTTGCTTCCTTTTGAAGTTCTGCTCGGTGTTGGACTGGTTCCAATTACATCAATTGAACGAAACCCGTGTAAAATGCTTCACATATCCAAGGCTGTAAACGCTCTCCGTTAAAATGCTCGAGTATTTTACCACACAGAGGGTTATCTCTCTCTCACAATGTTCCATTTCCGTTGAAAACCCCGGTCACTGAGAATGGCAGGATCACTGCTGTGTCCCATCCAATAAAGTAGAAACAAAATAGAACACAGCGTCATTAATTTTCTTATCCTTTGAGCACTTTGAATTCTTTGGGTTTGGACTGAATATTCGTTCCTGGATCCGTGTTGATAGGAAGGAAGCCCATTGAGGATAAATGAAAGTCAGCGGTAGAGAGTTTATGTCACTTCAGATCACGCCTCTCACTTTCACCCACTTTCCCTTCCCTTGACAAATGAGGTGGAAAGGAGATGGAAAAAGTTTTTGAGTTTTTATTTCCGATTTTCATTCTTTCGGCTAGAGATTCACAGGAGTGTCTCCACTGGGTGGCTTTTGATGTTGTTGCCAAATAAACTCGTCTATACGACTACGACCATGATCAGAAGATTTTGAGGATGGAGGATGAGACTTCTGTGGATATTATACGCATTGCTGCCATTATTACAAAGACCTCAAGTAGAAATAACTCTATGCACCATGAGTTCCTCTGTAGTGTATCCCTAAATTGAGTTATATTGTTAGCAGTTAAGTCTTAATTATCTTGAAGGGTTTATCCATTTCAGTTTCCACATATGAAAACTCCTTCAGTTTGTACGAATAATGGCGCCTCGGTTTTGGTTAGTTACCAACGGCTTTCTTTCATCATAAAGTGATGGAGCTTGGAGTATAATCGCTGCAGTCCCGACAAATACGGCCAATGAAAATATCCAAAGGAAAAGACGGTCGAGCACCATTGCCACGTATTTCCAATCTTCTTTTACCTGCAGAGACAAAATGAACATGGGAATTCAATTCAATTTGAACTGGCTCTCAGCAAGAGCCGAAGTGCTCAATACGATTAAAGGAAGTAGGATGAATTTAATGGAAGGCTCTGGAAGAGAAAGTTCAAGAAGAAAAGGTTTAAGGGGGATTTGGAGCCGGGCATAAATTACGGTTATAAGCGGTCAAGGAGGTTATAACGGGAAGAGACTGGGAGAAAGCACTTTTTCTCAAATAAATTCATCCTCGTAAAAAGGCTTTGGAGGTAAGGTTACCTTCGTAGAATCCTCTTGAATTTTAGTATGTCTCGCAATGAAGCGAACCCCTGCTGCTGCCCGGTGGATATCCGGGATGCAGTGCCGATTGGAACACGACGTGTTAGCTATGGGCGATGGCAGTGGAAGCATATCATCTGGAATCCAACTTTCAGTTGAGCCGTTGTGACTTGGATAAGCAGGATGAAGGCGACATCCCGAAGTCCCGTCAGTCATTCGGTATGTCATAAAACTGCTAAAAGAAAATGAAACCTTAGATATTATATGTTAGGATTTGATGGGAACTCCTTGTATTGGAGTGACAGAGGCCGATGATGAGTGTAAGAAATTCTTATGGAGAAAGAAGGAAGTGAAAGTTATTAAGGAATCAGTGGGGGTGATGACTATTGGATCGGCGGGCAGAAATAAGGCCAAGGCATTAGGGATTTGAAGACAAATGTAAAGGGCTATATTCCATATCTGACTACAAAAGTTGTGCACGAGAGAGTATGAAAAGCCCGTTGGTGACAGAATTGAAGTGGTGACTGTGCCATAGGTGGAAGTTCATTATTCGAAGTCTAGTCGTGCCAATAGCTGTATGCTGCTTCGAATGTCAAGTTGTTTGTAGTAAGAATCATCAATACACTCTCCCTCCACTTATGTCTGTTCAAACAATGACATCAGGAACCATGAGCACTGGCTTTCCCTCTTTTATTTCATTTTTCTTCCATTTATCTCTCACAGGGTCGTCTGTCTATCAACATCCGTTAACGTCCGCAAAGCAAAAACGGCCAGACAAAAAATATTTTACCGAAAAATAAAACGAGTTTCTCGGTAATTCCTTTGAAGATTCCATGTCATAAAGTTTACTCTTCAGGCCTCTGTTTTATAAGAAACCCCGATGTTCTGTTCACAGAGTGATGGCCTGGATGTCTTGCGCATGCCTGGAGACAATCAGATTACCGGAATTTATGGGAAGAAGCGTGTGCCATAAGGATTGAATGAAATGCCTGCGTTTACCAGAGAGATTTCATTTGAGCAAAGATGATTCAAAGTACTAAAAATATACCCGTATATTGGCTACCATTGACAGAAAATGAAGGCATTGGTCTAGCCTCTATTAAATTAGAACATAAATCAATTTTTATTTTCAGTGTCCACATGAGCCAGGGGAGTTTGTTGTGTGTTCCACTTCAAAGGTTAAGGGAAATCTTGTTTTCCATATCACGTCCTGCTGGAATCGTTGAATTCTAACTTTTCTTTGGCTTCTTCTCATCAAGGAAAAGGAGGAGAAGAGTAGGGACGAGAAAGTTCCTTTACATTGAAAAAGTCTTTGAGCTTTTGCTCGAAGAATGGACCCTGTCGACCATTCGTTCCGATCAAAAAGGCTTTTCCGCCAATCTACTACATCTACCCTTTCTCCGCAATTAGTTTTTTTTCTTCCTCAAACTTTGTCATTCTGTTCGGCATTACTCACAGGGAATCAGTGTCAAGGAAGAAGAAAAACTATGATTAATTGAATTATGAGCCTCCATTCAGCTTTAGCTGAAATTATTCTTCCTGTTCTTGGTCCAATCAATCACAGAATGCGCAAAGCTGAAAGATTCATAAACCTTATATCAATTTGACAAATATATATGCCAGAAGCTCAAAAGATATGGAGTTCCTATACACTAGTTCCAGAAAAAGACACTGCGAAAAAGAATAATAAAGTGGATCAGAAAAAGAACATATTTCCTACTTTCCAAGTATGTTGAGTTTTGCATTCTGCATTAGAGGATTAATGCGTCAGGATCACTCGGAATAGAAGTAAAGCATGAAATACAAATATGCGTTATTACATTTAGACAAACAAAACTTTGTATGGAAAATCCTGGTTATCAAAATTACACGGTAAATAGGATTTGCGGAAAAGGAATCTGGTAGAACAAAGTCATGTTTAGTAAAGTTTTCAGGAAGTAAACTATAAGACAAAAATGATTAATGAGTGTAAGGGTTTCTACTTAACTAGTTAGTAAACTTTCACCATCCCCCTAGGCGAACTTTCACTCAGTACTATCTTCCTGGAAAGTTTTCAAATATGGAGCCGATAAAGTTTTAACTTAAATTGAATTTTTAGTTTAGTTCTTGAAGATTCACTTCAGAAGTGGATTTAGCTCGGGGCTGGATTTTTGATGGATTAATGGTTTATCCTTCCATCGTTTCGAACCCGTGTTAATTTGTTGATGAGAAATATGATGATTCATATTTGAAGAAGATGTTTAAAAATCAGAGATATCTTTATAAATCCAGTTTTGGCGTATAGTAAATGGGATCCTCGGTTCCGAGAGTCGGTTCTTGTTTTCTCTAGTGATCATGATTTGTGTCAAATGAAAGAAAACGTAAAAGGAGCATGTAATGGCCACCAATAAATCTGGATGTATACTTTCATACAGCTAATACCCATAAAGTCCATAGGTCAAACAAACATTTGGACTTTCCTGTCAACGTTCTCTTAATCTTCCCTCCTTTGCCAGGCCATATTATAAATCATAAGATACCATTCCTCCAGTACCGCAACCAGAAACCAGTGGCAATGACCCAAGTGTAAATCAAATTTGCTAAAACCAAGACTCAAAAATAAGGAAGAAAAACTTGAGGATTTTATGGAAAAAATGTGGTGGTATTAAGTGGCATAATGTGTTTGGCGGAGGTGATAATAATTCTAAAAAGCCTTATGAGTTCGGGAGAGTTCAACTTGGGCTTTAATTGCCAATTTGGGAATAACACAAAAGTCTGGAAATACTCATCGTAAGGATTTTGAAGAGGGGCTTTGGCGTTAATTACTTTGCTCCACTTCGTCAACTTCTTATGAGGGGATTGGGCGCAATGTGGTTTATGTCACGGAGAAAAAAGGAAAGTAAGCCCTGGAGAAAGTTTGGTACGGCTGAGGACTGTGAGAATATTATTGAGAATGGGATTTGTATTGTTCAGGAAGGGAGGGTCAGTTGGATTTATTATTTTGGCCTTACCTGTGCGTGTCGATGCAGTACTGTGGTCTCCTCATGACAAGGAGCCGTGGCAAAATATGTAAGAAGACACGTCGAACCCAAGGTGCCATGGTATGCGTTTGCGGTGAGCGAAAGTGCACATTGAGGACAACGACGGTGACACAGATACTATGAAATAGGAAGAAGAGAAAGTTCCATAATCCAGACAGGGCACTATAAAACCTCCCTCTACTCCTTCCTCATTACACTTCATTTACTTTCTTCACATCGATTTTCCAATCTCAGAGACCACGTCTTTCTCCCTGTCACGGAGATTATGTCCCCTTGTCTTGAACCATGCAATGCAACTGGGTAATATGCAAATGGTAGGAAGCAGAGAGGACAGAATGATGTCTCTGACCGGAGAGAGGGGGGGGGAGGGGAGAATGTAACTATATTTTATTAAATTTTGTTCCCTCTGATGACATCCGAGGTCCAAACTCAATAAGATTGGAAATGATGGATGGTTAAACAGTGAGTGATTGAGTCCAGAGTAGGGGAATGAGAAGGCAGTGTGTCCAGACGGTCCACTGCCCTTTGAGCAAGTAATAAATAGGTTTTTTTTTACCTGATGGATACAAGTATCATTGCGAAGATGAGATACTTTCCTAGTAGTGGAACGACAAGACTCGTGGGTGGAATGATTTCAACGACGAGGAGAAAGAACACATGGAGACTAATGAGGATGGAGATTGCCAGTGTCACCTGAAATGCAGAGAGACAGGGGAAATTGTCATTTGGGGAAAGGACCATTTGAGCTCAAGTGATAAGCCAAACTTTCTCCTCCAAGCCTTTTTCCTTACGGGGGATGAAAATCTGCCCCTAGCTAGGGGGAAGACTAGTGCGACTACTTTTCTATAAAAGCCTATGAGCAGAATGGGTGTTCAAAGTGCCAGTGGAAGATAAGGAATCATCATCATCACCTTCTCTCCCGAGTCAGAGGGCAAGTAGAAAGTGAGAACGGTCAGGAAGGAGATCCCCATGCAGGGGATTATCAAGTTCACAGTGTAGAACAGCGTCTTCCTCCGCATCGTAATGTTAAACGTGATGTCTAAATAACAATAATAAATTCTTTACACTCCTTTTCGATTTGGGTCTTAGTGGATCTTAGTGGGAAAGTCCATTAAGGCCTCAAGTCCCAAGTGGACACACCTTCATCATACAATTAGCCCATAAAACTTCCCATTGGAGAATGGCCTCCGAAGGACTTTGATAGCGGAATATTGGGATTCCTGCGGGAATGAGCACGAACTGAAAATTGACTCACCGAGATAAGGTTCCAAACAGAAAAGTTAGTCACTTTCTCCAGAAGCCGACCATGCCATCCGGCAGCTCTTGAGACTCCCCATGACAAACCCTACTTGAACATGATCCTAACTCCTATAAACTCCGTGGATGCGCTTCCCTAATGAGCTACCACTTTAGAGTCCGGATTTTAATTAAAAATAGTCATTCATAGAATTTCTCTCTGCTTTTTCCCTTATAAGGTTCTAAGGATCTTGAAAAAACTACATCATTAAGAAACGTAATTGAAAAGCAATTATGACATCTAATGAGGAAACTTTGTTGTGTGGCACCGACTTTAAAGACGGAGGTCGGCTCGGCTTACCATCAAACCATACCTAACATTATCAGTCAAATCGTTACGCTATTCATCAAATAAACTTGGCATCTGCCAAAACTGCAGACTATGCAGAATTTTCCGCATGTCGCATTTACCGTAGCCGGTCAATTGGGAGTCTCTACGGCCCTTGAGAATGATAGTCGGATTCTGTGAAATTGACAATCACCGTCACAGCATGTGTAGTACTTGACATGCCTGGAAAAAGGCGCTCATATTTTAATATTGTCAGAAGCAGGAGGTGATAAAATTCGTTTGTACCTTTCGGCAGGAACTTCTAGAATATCCCATTCTACTGACACATAAAATTCTGTCAAGTCTACACCCGTATCCACAATTGTTGAGCCTTCAACTTCATCATAATGACGTAAATCCACTTTGAATCCGTCGTATGTCCAACTTCCAAACTTGAGGATACAAGTTTGTTCATCGAACGGGAAGTATTCGACGTCAATCTATTAATAGTTGAGCGACGAAAATGACTTCATTATTATTCCCAAATCCAAAAGTGCTTCAAAGGAATAAACTTTTTACCTCACAGGATGATTTGTAAATCGCAGGCGGTTTCCATTCTACCAAACCATTATGATGAAGCGTCGCTTTTGTGGCTAGCGTTACCTCAAAGTTTCCATCTGCACTGTGAATTATAATGAGAGGGAGAGAATATTTCCTGTTTCCAGTATTGGATTCCATCGAAACTTACTTGTTGTAGAGTACCTATAGAATGTGTCAATCAATTAGTCGATCATTAATCAGTTCTTTATTGCTTCGGAAATTAATAGACTCACGATATCAGGTCTCCAGATATGGTCACTTGGGACATGCAACATTCTCACTCCGCCATATTCCGTTGGTTCCCAATGAAGTTTATAGTCATACCAATACTAGAAATCATTCAAGCACACACGTGAGTGTTATTAACTTTCACCATCATTCCGTGGGGGAAAGCAGGAATAGAATTTAAAGAATGCAAACGTAAACGGGCATTATTGTGTGGGAGTGTAATAAAGTTGAAGTCTCACTCCTGAATTGAGAAGTCGGGTAGTAAGATGAAAGCTCTTTCAAAACTGGAATTCCCTTATTTGATTTGTTTTGTTAGGCCCTAGACAATGATTCCATTGGGTGAAAGTATTTTCTAATTTCCGACTTTTCTCCTTTTGTCCCGCAGTATAATTGACGGAAGTGTGAAGAGTAGGACACATGAGGAAGCTGAGTCGTTGTCACACTCCCTTTGTCCAATTCCAAATGGAAAGTGTCAGGGATATAATTAAAAATAGACGTAGTAGTACAATGCTGGGAGTTGAAGGGGAAAGATTAATTTTTAAAATAATCATTTGGGTGTCATGGCATGGGATATTGCTCTGGAGCATATTTTAGGTTACCTCCCATTCCATTTCCCTTGTTTCCAGATCTCCAAGATCTATGGGGCCCTTTACCACCCCCTTCATCATCTGACTCTAAATTTTGCTCCCAATTTTTTCTTCAAAGCAGGCTTTCATTTTGCGTTACTGGAGACAGAAGTGGTAGGCTGGTCTGTGGAGCAGGTTGGAAGAAGAAATTAGAGGAGCTGAGAGGCATGACACTTTCCCCACCACTCACCACTTACTTTCTCTCCTCATCATATCAACAACGGCCTGAACACTGTCCATTAATGATGATTTATGCTCCTCATTTTTATCAGATCTCCACGTAGGATTCATTCCGAGTCCCCTTTCATTCTTACACGACCAGACCCTTTTGTCCTCACCAGTTCAAGATCCTTTGGCGGGTGATGATGATGGGCTTTTGGCTCTCCTTTCCTGCTCTTTAGAAATTCCCATTAACACCCCCTAGGACCCTAGGCTTTTCTCAGAAGAGCACAGAGTAATTAGCGAGAAAGTGAATCGAGAGAGTGAACCTCCAATTCCCACCCGCTCCCAGTTGCTCCAAGTAAATAGGCATCATTTCTCATTCTACTTTCTCCAACAGCATTCCCAGGAAACCGCGCAACTTTCTCCTCCTCCTTTCAAAGCATTATTCCCTTCAGTTAAAATTAAGCAGCGGGGGAGTCAACAAAATGTAAATCTAATAGGAATTTGCTAGAGAGAAAAGGATTTTGACATACCTGCTCCACCCAAAGGTTTGTCGTCATAATTTGGTTCTTCAGATTCTATAAAATGAAAAGAGATTATCAATAATATATAATAAGCTTGGCAGTGCGAGCATTAGTGGGAGCCCTTTAGATATGCTCCACGCCCTATAAATTTGGCCATATTACTTTCACCTTATGAGACCTCTCCACGTTTTCTCCTCTGGGAAACGGAAATACTTCATCTTTACTGCATGTAATGGCATCCAGGGTTATTTGTATCAAGGCAGTTTTCAGTAGTTAAGTGCAGACAGCTGGGAAATTGTATACACTAGGAAGATGAGCATGAACACTATTCGTGAGGAAATAATTCAAAAACGTGGTGGTAAGAGTACTGCCAGAAAGGACAGCAGTGTTTCCCTCCGATGTGACAAAGATGGACGGAGAGTCAAGTGTGCGTGCGAGTGAAAGCAGGGAAGAACTGAAAGAAGATTGATCATCTCCTCTACTTCCAGATGAAGCTTTTTCTACATATATTCCCTAATGACGGGAAACGGGATCCGGCTTCAGATAAAATCTTTTATTTGAATCTTTTCTTCTTTCCTAGTAAAATAATTTCCTGTCCTTGACCAGAATCGTGAGGATCGGAAATGACCAGGACTGACTGCCGTTGACGTTGAAGCATACATGAGACAAGTTGTTACGCTCCAAGGGTACATTATATACGTGTGCTCTAATAAAACCTGTCTCTGCCAGCTCTGAAAAAAAAATCATATACAACACCAAAGCATCAGCAGTAGAAATGTTCAATTCTGTTCGATATTTTTCTCTCTTCCTTGCATAAAATTTTAATACCACTTCTAACAGTGAAGTAATGCATGACAAATTTTTGGAGACGGAGAGTATTCGATACGATATGAAACAGTATCCACACGACTGGAGATGATCCCTTCTTATTATGGAAATCGTTTTTCTTTCCCAATATGGTCTCTTTTCTTTCGTTTCAATAATCGTCGTTGTTTTCGGTTTGGTGGGACTTGCTACGCTATTCTTACAAGATCCAATCCAGCCTGCGCCGGCTGCCGAAGTTCCTATATATCATTCTAAATCAATAGAATAAGTAAACCACTTTGGTTTTTCCTAGTCACCCTGCCACGAATTCCAGGGGCCCTGCTCCTTACTTTTTCTAGATCGAGAGTCTTTTTTCCTCCCTGGGTAAAGTTAAGGAAGAAGAGTTAACGATTTTATCCTCGTAGCTCCATTGTCTTTACAATCTTGAATTCCCTTCTAGGTAATAAATAGTTCTTTCCTTCATTTAAACGGAGGCCCGTGGGCACGGAGACACATGAGGGGAGTCTTTTATTATAAGATTAAACTGGGAAGAAGATGCTACTAATTCATCAATAGAACTCCTGGAGAGACGCTCCTCTTCTTCTCCTCCTTTCTAACTTTCTCCTTTGCTTTCTCTCCTCGTAGTTTGTGTGTAAAGGCAGTATGAAGATCTCAAAGAGCAAGTTCTAAACTCCCACAGTCCTGAGGCCCCTGCCACCGTCGTCTCTTTAATATTCAAAACAATTTAAAGAGTAGAAAGTGGGAATAAGGTCGACTGGGTCGACTCCCAGGGTCTCATCCACGTTTGGAATAAATGCTTGGCAGTCGTGGAGTAGAGAGCCAAGGGAGTAAAATGTGAACAAGGGATTCTGGCATATGTCAACTTTCTCAAGTCTTTCAAAGCCCCCATGTCATTCCCTTTTGGAACTAAATACTTTCTGTGTCTCCTTCCAACTGTTTTATCCCGCAATACACGGAAGTCCATTGTGTATAAGTTCCAAAATCCTTTTTCTATCCTCTCCTGTGTCTCCTCTGTTTAGAAATAATGAGAAAATAAGAAGATCTTAAAAGCTTAGTTTCTTTGGGGAAAGTTTTTCATTTGCGCTAACACAAGCCGTGTGTCTTTGGCCGTATTAACTATAGTGAATGGAGCTCCTTCAAGACGGTGCGGGTTGGCTTTTAACTGACTGAAATGCTCAATTTAGTCCCGAAGTTTTTTTAATACTCCCTGGTCATTAAGAACTCCTATGTTTACACCAGGGCGGTAACGATGCGGTATCTTGCATTATGAAGTGAACCAAAAGACTTCCCCCGTCGTGCATTTTAAAGCGCCTAGTTTAATAACTCTAATCATGGCCGAGCGGAGAAAGTACTTACCACGTCAATGAGCTGTGAAAGTTTTAGCCTTATCCTAACTTTAAGGACATCCGACGTGTTGACAACTGGACGCACTAACTTGTTATAGTTGGATAGCAGTTCGTCATATAATCGCTTTGCGTCTGGATTTCCGGAGAATACAGGTGGCCATAATCCAGTAGCAGTCAGGAACAAAATCCATAAAGAGCACATGGTACTGCCCTCCGCAACTATTCGACACAGGATTCTAGAGGACCCGGAGAAAGTGTAGTGTTTGAAAAGGGTGGGCTAATAAATTACAGATGGTGGTCATGATGACAGTCATCCTTTATTAGGGGGTGTGTATGTCTTTCTTCCCATCGAAACTGATCAGAAGGACTTCATTCCAATACCACTCACAAGCAGACCACTTATAGTCACCGTTGCTGCTGGAATTATGTTCGTGATTTGTTTTGAACTCATAAACATAATAAAGGGAGTAAGGACTGCGACTAAATCTCTGTCACTTACTTGGATTCACTTTCTCTTCGGAGATCCACACAAGAGTTTAGCTAGGCGGTTTCAAAAGGATTCTGGCAGGATTAGGGAAAACCCACGAGGACAGATGAACCCAAGTGAAAGTAAGTTCTCTGTACATGTTGTAAATATAATTTACGAGCTGGAGACTGAAAGGGATTCCCTATTATGATCCACCTTTTGGTGATAGATTCAAGGGATGCTTTTGGCTCAAGAGCACGAGGGGCAAGTCAAGGCACACACGCTTTTTGGCTCCGAATTGATTCAGCGTCGTCGGTGGTGGTTGGTGGTGGTGGCTCGTCGTCAAAAGGAATGAAGCGACTCGTCGAGCTCAGGAGAAAGCGAAGAGTGAAAGACTTTTGAGAACTCCCTCCTTTCCCTCACTTCTCTGACCTAGAGGAAAGGAGCCAAGGAACACTAGAGGAATACAGAGGCCCACAGACACCACACACGCTCCACTTGGATTTGAAAACAGAATGAAATAAGGCTTGCCTTTGGCCAAGCCAAAATTCGCAGACTCCACGTCCACGTTTCGAAAAAAAAAAGAAAGAAAGTAAGTAGCTCCAAGAAGAAAGCTAGTGAATCCTTTCGACTGACGACAATCAAACCGGAGGACATTCATCAACAAACGCTCGGCGCTCTACGCGCTATCCGATTTTCTACCCTCGCGTTCTCCATTCCATTCTAGCTCCTTGTCACAATGAATCTCTTGTCGATGGCCTTCACTTCCGGCAGCTTTAGTCATAAGAAGAAAAAAAAACTAATTTTGTATACCTTTCAAAAAGGCAGGAAAGCGAAATGTCTCGCATGATTAAGGAGACAGAAAGCTTTGTTTTAACACTCCCTCTTGAATGGAGAGGCTGTTCTGGAGAAAGACTCAGACAAACTACTTTTACCCATACATCTTCCCCCATTTAAATTATTTTCCAACCATTTTAATCTGAAAGGAGAAAGTTTTCATTCATACGAAACCCTTTAGCTTGCCTTGAAGGAACTTTTGTACTGTCTTTAAAAAACAACTTTTCTGTAATGGCTCACATCAGACTTTACAAATCTGCAATACTCTTAGCACCGTGTGGATTGAGTTTTACTGTTACATTTTGTCTAGAAGTTCCATTGAACTTAATTAAGATGGGAATTGAAACTAAAGAAGGGAAACTTATGGGAAAGTTATGAAAACATTTTGTTGGAAAAAAGTTTTCGCAGCTGCACCTGCATATGTGTGCCTTCCTTGAACGCCTTTTGAGTCCTGATTAAAAACTTATACTTTACTCCCAATAGAATAATGCCAAGAAAAGCTGATCCAAAAAGACTTTGGCACAAGGAAAAAACCTTCTTTCCTTTTCTTATAGTAACTTGTCAAAGGATCTCAATTTCAGCGACTGTCTCCAGAGATATAGCCAAATGAGCCCAAAATCTCATTTCGGCTTGGTTAGGAGCGTCACACTAGAAAATACTTCCTCTCCTTTCTTGTTTTCCAAACCGAAAACTTTTTTTGAAGGGAAGGATTTATACCATGAAAGCAGAAAGAAAAGGAAAGGATAAAAAACTTATCGAACTTTATGATGAGAGAATGTCGAAATCCATAAGTCCAACTTTTAGTGTTCTTTATGATAGAGTATAAGGTTGTTGGTGGATATCTTTTTTCCAACCTTTATTAAGAGCAAATTACTTGATGCAATCTCATGTTACATTCCGCTCAATATTACTATTTACTGGGATTAAAAGTGCATTACCCAACTGATTTCAGCAGTGAATGATTTTTTTGTAGAACTCCAGAGTTCTGAGGTCATCCTTTAACTTTTTGATCTAGAGTACTCAAACTTTGGAAAAACTAAGAAAAAAAAATATCGAATGGTGAAAGCTGTGAATGACAGTTCTGCGTCAACTTGAACTCCAAGAGTCCTTAGTGCTTAGCTCTGGCTTCCCTTCTTTTTCTGATTATATGGAGGAAAATATAACCTTACAGACTTATGTAGTAGTTTCTCCACAGCACTAAAGAAAATTCAGCTATCCAGTTTTCTATAGCTTCTATGAATATGTATTAGATAAAAAAAGTTTTTCTATTTATTTGTACACACAAAGAACTACACTTGGAATACATAATGAGGCTTAAACTAAATCACGGATGAACAATACTAGGAAAAAGTCAGCTTGATGAGGGAGGAGTGCGTCAGACTCAAATTACGACAATGCCCACTTCTTCCTTAGCTTGACATTTTTCCTTGTCGTAAGAAATTAGTTCACTAGTCTAGAGCTCTTCGATCCGGAACGGTATAACTCCTTGGGCAAAACCCGTTGGAGACACCAAATAGCATTGAGTCATTGAGGCCTTGCTCACTTGAGAAGATTAAAGGTTCCAGGCCCTGATTCTGTAGACCAAGGAACAAATTGTACTGTGAGCTAAGATAGGGAAAGACGAAACTTCAATTGCCAAAATTAGTGCTGAGAAGTCTGACAGTCTGAAGCCTGCGAGGCGGGGAATTAATTAATTAGAAACAGCATACGTGTAAGGCGGATTAATATAAACAAGTGCTGTCTCGAGAGATGGCGCATACCAAGAACCCCTTCAGCAGGGAACGATGATTTATCCCTTAACCTTTGACATGAAAATAAACGACAAACTTCTGAATTTCGAAGGGCAACCTGGTAGCTTATAGTGGCATTTAAAATTTTTAATTTCAAAGACCTTTCATTTGATCTCAAAGGGTATAGGATCAATATTACTGGGTAAGATCATATTACGGCTTATATCCTCTTATTGTTTATTATATTTTTTTATCATTATCTTAATAAGTTTATAGAAATTATTTAGCTATGAAGCTGCAGGTCAAAGCTACACGACAAAGGCAGAAATTCGTAATTCGTCTTGTGCATACGACCAAGTGGAAATCTGGAGAGATTGGTGCCTCCCCTTTTTCGCTCTTATGGGAATCCGCCACGAGAGAAAGAAATTTCTGTGCCTTTGCTGCTGCCATGCTTGAATTGTTTGCCGTTTACTTCCGGTTCATTCTGCCAGAAGTTTTAGATAGAAATGACTGCGGAGCAAATGCCTGGGAAAGTGAAAGCTTATACAGGAAGAAGTGCCCAGTGGTTCATAATCTCCACACCTAAACCTCCTGCCAACGCGTTGTCGTTTCCCACGTTTATAATAAGAAAAGCAGACGCTCAACTTGCAAATTCTGAACTCTGGCAGTGCTTTATTTTGAATCTTTTGCTTTCGTTCTGCTCGTTAAGCACGGTTGGAAGGAATAGATTCTAATTTCAGGGCTTCACAGTTAGATGTTTATTTAGTGAGCTTGGAGGAAATGAAGCCGACGACTACGTCGTTTTGGTCAAGGAACGGATGGGTCGACGCCGTTTCTAAAGCTTTTCACACTCATTAAGCATCAAGGGAGAAACTCACAGGACCTGGGATTTTGGCACCGGATTCAGAGTAGATCAAATCAAACTTATGTGCCCTGGCCGCTCATTTGTATGCTCATCCTTTGCCCAGTTTAAAAATTTGAGATAAACCCTGAAGAGTGATGTTGCGACGAAAAGTAGTGAAGAATCGTGCAGAGAATGTTGATGAGCACCTGGACCTTTAAAACAAGAATCGATAAAATCCTGTCCTCTGATCTTTGAGGTGAAAGTGATTCGAACAACGTCTTCCTCCTAGATCCTGCTGCTGTTCGAATGTGAGAAATTTCGAATCACTTCATGAATAGTAAACAAACTTCATGAGCTTAAAATGCAGTGTGTAAAATAACGTAGAATAGGACCACACTCCCACTTCCTCTTTCCAATCCTTCATCAACAAATAGAAAGTTTCAATTATGTGTAATTTTGGATTCAATTACTCTCTTTTCTGAGTTTCTCCTCGTGTGAGGAAAGGCTTTTTGCAACTCTGGTGCTTGTTAAGATGCCAAGTTTTCCATATTGGAATTATTCAATCTTCAACTTCAACGATTCGAATAAGTTTCCTCATCCTTAATCCAATGAAGTTTTCTCTCTCTCCCTCTCTTCAGATCTAGTTTGTAGTATTATAAATGGCATTATCGAAACCAGTTTACATGTGTACAGTACCTTGGGTTTTCCTCATTTTCTACAAGCGATATTGAAAGTGGGGACGAGAGGTTAGATGCCAATTCCCTTTCCCTTGGAATGAAATTAAAGTGAGGGAGAAAGAGGTAAATTTATTTAATAGGATCTTTTCCGGCAGCCGTCTAAATCATGTCCATGGGGAATGAGTGTTGGATTTTTTTTTCTTCCCCGGTTGCTATACTTTGGATTTTCCTTTCCAACCTCGGGATTTATATATTGATTGAATAACGTAGTGAGGAGGGATATATTTGGGAATCGGTGCTAGAGAATCCTTCAACCAGAGCATTAGATGCCATGGCTTTGTAAGGAGACCTTGTTGAGGGCGGATCAATAATTGTGTTGATTTCTATCATCCAAGATATGAAAACGAGGCTGGAAGAGGTGAGAAATCCAAAAAGTGACGATGGAGTCGATTCAAATTCTGCTGGTAAAAGAACTTGCCATCACAGCCACAACTTACAAGTTGCGGAATTACTTTCTCCCGACGGAATATCCGTCCTCGCCTTCTTCATTCAAAAGTAGCCCACTTGCTCTTCCATTAAACTCCTTTTCCGTCTTTTCTCAAAACTTATTTCTTTTCAGCAAAAACGCTGGAGACATGAAGCCTAAGAGCAATCGATCATGTCTTAAAGATCCAGAGGAATAAAATTTTACCAGGTCGATGTGATAAAGCGTCCATGACTTCAATTCCACTCCTATGCCAACGTCCCTTTCCCTTAGTTTGAGTGTTATTATGAAACGCATCATTGACAAAGAGAAAGATTGGAAAAAGTGAGCAGAATCGAAAAAAGCTTCAAGGGCACTTTAACTTAGCTTCGTCTTTTTTGGATTTATGATATCAGTCTCTCGAGTCTTCTTGAGCCTAGAAGAATTAGAAGAAGCGCATTTTACGTTTTCAAGAATTCTGCCGCATCTAGGAGATCACCATAATCGGAAAGCAACAGACGCGTGAGAAGCAGGATGAATAATCTTCCGGCTGAGCCCTCTTGTCACTTGTGTCAAAAAAGAAGTGATGAGCATCAGCTTCCAAATGTTCTCGATTCCGAATGTCTCCTGCAAATTGAAACTTGTTAACCCATTCGTTTCAAAACGGAAACCGAAAGACATTTTTTCTTATTTTCTCTTCATTTCAGCAAAAACGTCGAGACGTCGGGAACGAAACGTCTAGATTCAGATGTTTGACGTCATTAACTTGATCCTCTTATCTACACGGAGGCGGACAGAGTCTCTACTAGGACTTAATACTGCGCTTAATTACTTTTTATATTTCCAGTGACTTAAGTCAACTTTTTAAAATCTCCTCCACCACACCAAAACCTTTGTTCGTTTCTTCAGCTCAGTATTTCTTCCTACCCTTAACATTTGGAGAGATTGAATTCACATGCACCCAAAGTAGAAAGGCTTTCTCTCATTGAAATCAGGAGATTCATCTGGGAATTAAGAGTTTGCATTTTAGTGTTGACTTTGTCTTGACTACTAGAAGTTTCCTTTCAGCAGGAGTGCTCCCTGATTCCAGAAAATTGAATTAGTTCCATGTTGCATATCCTTGTGAGGACAGGACACGTAGCATCTAGTGAAGCAACTTGAAGACCTTAAACCCAGGACGCCCAGTCACATGAAGAAAGTGTCAGACACGAAGTTAGGACAACGTGACAGCTGACACAAATTTAATGCTTCAAATGAGCTGTCCTTACAATTATTCACATCCTAGCAGTATGGCTAAACAGCTATGTAATTCCCGTTTCCTTTCTATTTAGAGAAACCAAAACTTTCTTTAGTGAAAGTTAAACTTTGGCCATATTCACAGAAGGACGCCAATGTTGTCTCAAACAATCAAAGAGACTTCGTGTCTGCATGAATGCCTCGCGCCACCACCATACCGCCACTAAACCAAATTGGAAGCTTCATCTCCACAATTTCGTCACAGCTTAAAGCGGGAGTAATGGATATGGCTCAGCTCCTATCGAGCACTAACTTTCCCCATAACGTTTCACTAGCGAGAATCCTAATGGTAACTTGACTGTTCATTGATTTTTGGAACACAGGGTCCTACTATGTGCTGTGTTCGCAGGACTAAAGACATTTGTAATTAGAGTAGCCGATCCTTTCTCTTTGGCGTGAGAAATCTCAATTGTCATCTGGAATTGGATGGGGGGTTGGAGATAGGAGAAAGTACATATACACTCGAAGAATCGAAGCATTCCCATTAGCGTTTGGCTTCCTGCTTTCCCTATAAGCTGAAAACTTGGTTTGGTAAAACACCGTCGTGGAATCCCAGTTGAGCTCTGGTAACGATTTGGTAATAAGCAAAGGAGAGATGGGAAATATAAGAGTAAGAAGTAAAGAGGCGACGGGAAGGGAGAAAGCCTTTCTCTTCTCAAGTAAAAATCGGAATGCCGAGGAGTTAATCTTTGGTTCCCCGAAGACACTTTACCTCTAAGGTGGGAAATGGCGGTGAGGGGAAGGAAGCTTTTGAGGCTATTATTCCATGCAGTATTCCTTCTGGCAGTATTAGTTCGGGATAAGTCCGTTGATGCCGTAGTAAACCCTTTCGGATCTTCCATGCTTTAAGATAACAGTTAAGGAGGGACCGCTTTCTCCGGGATCGCTAGACTCGCATACAACTGACGTAATTACAGGCTCAAGTTGGTCGCTTTCCGCCGCTGTCCGCTCATCAAATGTCTCATAAAGTTAATCTCACTTGAAAGAAGAAAAGCAAGATGCGGAGAAAGACTCGAGGTTAATTGTCATTTTCACCACGTCCTTTGCCATTGCCTTATTAATCCAGACGGCCCTATGACCTCTGTCTAATGGCCTACGTGGACTCAGGGGGAAATGTTGAAAGGCTCAAAGCGCCGGAAAGCCAAACCAAAAACCAATTATTTAAATGAAATCTGAGATCAAAAGTGCGAAATAAGCCTGATATCTGGATGATGTATAGGCTTGGATTTACTGAATCAGAATCATGGAGGTGGAAAATTAAAACCTTCTCAAAAGAAATTGAATGTGAATTTTTGAGATGTCGAATAAGAGCTCTCCTCTTATACATCGGGATACCTTATTATCAATACGCCTTTCACGATATTTCCCCCATTTTCCCATTCTACTTACTCAAGCTAAAGAAATGTCTAAAAAATGAAGAGTAATTCCCTTCTGCATCATTTCCTGTAAACAGCTTTTATGAAATCTCATAGTAGCATATACGAGTAAGTTGAGTTAACGCTATATGCTCCATAGTTTTAAAAGGGCTTGAGAACCAAAATGTAATTATTAAAGCCACAGGAGTTGGCAGACATCTCTTGGTTCTTCAATTTGTCTTCGCTAGAATTCCACTTTCTTTCAGTTGCGAGATCTATTTGTTGGAATTGGGTGTAGCCATTCCATTGGCTACTAATGTAATATCCTTCTCTCAAGTAGTCACATAGAAATTCGTCACTCTGTGAAGATTTCATTTAGAAGAGCGTGTTTTAGGGTTGCATTGTCTTCAAGTGAAACTTTCATGCCCCCTCCTGTTGGCCTCAGATTAATCTCCTCGACTACTCCGTGACAGAGCCTTAAATTGGATCAAGAGGGATAAGCTGGATGAGTGTGGGTGTTGTACAAGTGTACAATTTATGCAGAAGAACTTCAAAGACGAAATTGAAATTAATGTCATTGTTGATATCCTTCATATCAACGCGGCTCAGCTTTCACCCGAGTTCAGCTCCTATTTGGTGAAAGTTGAGCTGCCAAAAGGAGTTAAAGGAGGATGGCCGTGTCGATGCGGAAGAAAACGTGCACACACGTACACAGTTCAAGTTGGGAAGTCCTTGTTGGGCTGGGACTTTTTCTTTGAAGGAAGGAGACATCAGTGCCGCTTTATGCGGACAAAGTTATATATTTACTGTATTTAGATCAGGGGGAATTCCATCTATGTCTTGATCTTACTGTCTTTTCTTTCCGTGCTCCCGAGGAATACATTATTGCCATCCTCCTCTGCCTTCTTTGTATTATTCATGAGGCCCAAGGAAAAGAGAGACCGGAAAAAACCCTTGCTGGAGCTTAGTTTAATCAGACGTCTGCTTATTCTGATTTTCTCTTGTGGAAAATTCCATCTTATAGTCCTAAAGTGAAAGTCCGATATTTTAAGAGACGAACGAGGCCAAACTGTTTAAACCATGGAACATAGAGAGCTAAGAAACGCTTCAACCCAATTTACAAAAATATAATCATTCACTCCTTCCCTTTTCGTTGTAGTTTTTATGATTCTAAGGAGGGATCTACCGGAATTTTGAATGCACGCAGAATTTTTGATAGGGAAATGAGAAATTATAACTACTATTCAGGCAGTTCAACAATGGGAGACCTCACCGCGTGGGAAAACTTTTTGATAACTCTTCAGTTTTGCGACGTTCTTTCTATCCTCGGAATTCATTTTTCCTCGGTTAAGAAAACGTTGGTTTATGAATGTGTCTAAATAAATTTCTCCCATGATTATCATTTCAGCGGACTCGCGAGTACTCAGTTTCGTTTTATCTACCAACTTGAATTTTGTGGTTAGCAACTTCCGTTTTTTCCCCTACTTTTATGCGTGCATGGGAACTGATTTCCATTCAGGAAGTTTTTGAATATGAACACGCTTTATGTCCCTGACGGCGCTCGACACGTGTGAGAAAAGTGAAAGTCCATGTTTTGCAAGTGAATTCCAAACACAAAGAAGGTGTGCAAATCAATGGAAATGGTGACTTTGAATCCCTATTTTTGGTCATCCATGGCGTCCCTCTCGTCACGCTGAGAGTGAATTGATTGATTGTCCTTGATGGTAGAGAAAGTATCCCACTAGTATACGACTATTATGATTTCTTTTCGGTGACGTTAGCCTTATATTTTATCATTGGGCTGTGGATAAGACAGAGTCTTGTCTTGGAACCGGACGACGGTGAAACCCCCCTTGACTTCCTATCTCATCAAGACAGACGGAGAAAGCTTTCTCGAATGAAAACAATTTCCTTCTTCTATTGTCAACTCTTAAACTCACAGAGGCAGGCAATATGTCTCCAAAACTCCGTAAAAGTTCTCAATTGATAACATATCGTGGAAAAGCTTTATATCACTTTTCCCTGGGGAAAGTTGATGAAGGAACTGGTCAAAAAATGCCTCCGTTTTCTTTCGTTTCATTGCAAGCGATTATATCGAGTATGAGGATGATGACGTGAAAGAGGTTCATCGACTCCATACCATATTCGATTTACCATCGACAAACCCTTATGTGGTCACAACCCTCTATCATAATTGTGTATCATCGTATTAACTTTCCCATTAATCTAACATAGCAGAAAAAGGATTTATCAATGTAAAATACTTTTTATATAGTTTTCGGATGTCTCTGCCGCAACTGGGCTTCATCCTCATTAGGTTTCCAATTTAAAATAATTTCCCCAGAACTACATATAATCCTTCTGGGCTTGAGAAAAAACTTTTTCAAATGTAAAAATGCTTCCTCGTTAAGCCATCAAAGTTCAATTTCCCTTCGTGTTTTATCCATCCAGTATATTCGTAATCAACTGGAAGCTCGTACTAAATTACTTCCCTCGGGACACGTTTTTACAATGGCGGAAGTGATCAGTCGCCCTATAACAAAGATCCGTGCATCACACAGTTCAAATTACTCAAAAGTCAAGTGGAGAGAATGTTTGCTTAAGGGTAATGAAGCCACCATAGGCTTATTTGTATGGAAGGGACGATGTGGCAAAGACAGGGAAATGGAGAGTAGGCGTTAATCGATTTCTTACACGGGAAACTGATTAAAAACAATCCATCTTCCAAATAAGAACATACTGAGAATACTTTATACGGTGGGAACAATTTGCGTTCCTCACGTAAGCCCTCATTTTTCAGTCTTTGTTTCTCGTAAAGAGCGTTATAAAATGTGCACGGGAAATCACCTTTTGTAATCCAATCAAGCATGGCACGTCTGAAATCAAATTAGGGAAACCTTTAATCTTTAACGCTGTAAGTGAAGGTTTGGACAAAGTAATTATACGACTTTGTGATTATATTATCCACGTATTTCACAATTTAACAGAGTATACAAAGATGGGTCGGGTATATTTATTTATTATGGAAATTAAAACCTTAGTTGATTAAGCCTGAATTGCTTACAATCAAAATACCTAAAATTGAATTAGTACTTGAAATAATGTTTTGAAAAGGAAACTTAAATGATAACCACAAATTCTAATATTTGCAAGAGAAAGCGTAAGAGCAAAAACCTGCACTAAAATTGCTGGTTACAAAAAAGTCATGAATGGACCAAAATTGCAAGCTCTGAAATGTGCCCATTGCAAAGTGGATTAAGTGTAAAAGCTTCTTATACATTTTATGAATTCCTAAAACTGAAAAAGAAAAACTATCAAATAAATTTATTGTCACATCTTCTAAATCCCGAATTCAAATTCCAAGTCAGAAAGGAAACAAACGGGGATTTCCAACAGAGCATTGCTTTCACTTTTTAATCCCCTTGAAAGTTGTAGTGTAAATAAACGATTGTGACCAAATGACATTGGAATTAGCACCGCTAATTAATACAAAGATTGTGCTTTGAGTAATCAGCGTCTTTCATCAATAATCTAAAATTAATTTAGTAAGGATAATAATGATTTCCTGAGCATAGTCCACAGTGGTAGTCTCAATTTGAACACATGACAAGTTATTATTTTTTAACGTCTTTGTATAATTAAACAGGAAAAGTTTGCATTTCCGCATGACTTGAGAAGAAATTGTTAATTATTAGCAGAAGTTATCAAATTATTAATCAGAGCGTTTGCTTAATCATGACCATTTTTGATTCCAAACTCTACTCGGAATGTTTACAATTGTCATTAGCCCTTATTTAGTTTAATATAAAGTTCAAATGTTTTTTAACGTTTTTAGAATCACAGGGTTGGCGCTTGCACCTAAACTTTTTAAAGCCATTACTTTTAACTATAGTTATTTACAAAAAATGATTGGAGCTGCTCCCGAACAATTTTATCAAAAGATTTGTCTTGGAGTCGATAAGATAAAGAAGACTGGAGCTGGAACTAGACATTTCTCTTTGCTTGTCTTGCCCAGACTTTTGAAGTTTTAATGTCGATTGGATCTCTGTCGTCGTAGAGCGTAGGTGCTTGGAGAATGATGCCGGCAGTTCCCACCACAACTGCGAGCGTGAATATCCATAGAAAGAGTCTATCTAGCACCATCGCCACATACTTCCAGTCTTCCTTTACCTAAGGATCAAACACGTCCTCAATTTAGCAACTTTATGCTTTGAAATTAGACTTATTTGTAAAATACGCGTATGGATTCCTCTTCCCGTCTCGTGTGGTCGGCAATGAAGCGTACGCTGTAGGCAGCCTTTGCCACTTCTGGACAGCAAGTTCGAGATGAGCGTGGAATTTCTTCTGCTTCTTTTGGAGATTCGTCCCCTTCGAAATCGCTGAATTCATGCTTTCGAAGTAAAGGATGAGAAGTCGTTCGCGAAGGGACTGGTGGAGGAGGTGGTGGTGGCGGCATCCCATGTAATTTGCAATTTCCGTTTAGTCCCAAACCGTCTACCACTTCCGGACTAAAAATGCATACAAAGTAGAAATAAATTACGTATTCGTTTTTAATTCCTTTAGCTCTAGATTACTCTGCTAACCATACCTTGGGGAATAATCGTGAGCGGGATGTCCACCTATGAGATCTCCAAATCCGAGGGCATCCCGTACCTCTCGAAGCTGGAGTGGGTCATTGAGTGAGAGCGATGGCCGAAGTTCTAATCCAGTGCAAGTTCGCACTAAGAATCTTCCGCCGGGAGCAGAGGAGAGCCCTTGCCCTGTTTTCCCTGAAAGCCTTAAGAATAACGACAGAATTATACAAAATGTACTATGGAGAAATTATATGTGAATCCCCTAGACATTTATGATGGTTTTTCTTGTTTCCATCATGTTTGATCATGTGATTTTGAATATCGTAGTACCTCTCCAAGTAATACTGCGGTCTCCGCATTACGAGTAACCGCGGCAGAATATGGAGAAAGACGCGACGAACCCAGGGAGCCATTGTGTGTGTCTGTGGAGTTCGGAAGTGCACATTGAGAACAACTACCGTAACGCAAATACTGAAAACAAATAAAATCTTGGAGTTAATGACAGAGAGTTCCCCCACTACTCCAGAAAGCTATGAAACGAGACAAAATGAAAATCGAGATTACATGTTACCTCACAGTGTCAAGAATCATCGTAAAGAGTACAAACTTTCCCAAAAGTGGAACAACGAGACTCGTCGGTGGAATAATTTCTGCCAGGAGCAGGAAGAACACAGTGAGGGAGAGAAGAATGGATATCGATAAGCTTACCTAGATAAATGTCAGAATATAAAAACAGAAAGAGAAATAAGAAATCCGAAACCAAATGGGAAGAGAGGCATTGAGTGTTGTATAGTGAAAATGCGGACTTTCTCCTTACTTTCTCTCCCGAGTCGGACGGAAGATAGAATACCAAAATGGTCAGGAAAGAGATTCCCATGCACGGAATAATAAGGTTCACTGTATAAAACAATGTCTTGCGTCGCATTGTTATGTTAAATGTTATATCTAAATATGGTTCCTCGCAGCACTAGGGAAAGGAGAAAAGTCGTTAGCATTCTCCTTACATTTCAAACTGATTCTGAAAGGACCAAGAACGGTGTTTATGGCTTACTGTATAATATCGCTCATTTCGCACAGCCGGCACGTCCAATATATCCCACTCGACAGACAGGTAGAATTCACTTAGGTCGACACCGACTGCCACTTTTTTCGACCCTGTCACCTCGTCAATGTGTCGCAAGTCAACCTTTCCAGAACGACAGCTCAATAAAGTGACACACGGTGGGGATTGAGCTGATGCAAATTTTAACCTCACCTGGTAACCATCGTATGTCCATGACCCAAACTTCATGGCGCATGTTTGCTCATCAAAGGGAAAGTACTCCACGTTTATCTAACAATGAATTATTAATAAAGAGGTTCCGGTTCAGGATGAAAGTTTTCAATGCAGGTAACCAGTCAGTATGCAGCAGACGGACAAAGCACAAAGTTTATAATACCTCGCAAGAAGACTTGTAGATCGCAGGGGGTCTCCACTCCACCTTTCCGTTGTGATAAAGCGTCGCCTTTGTAGCCAGAGTCACTTCAAAATTTCCATCAGCACTGAAATTCAGACGGAGAAAATGTAGGGTATTGAGCTCACGTGGAAAAAGTATTTTGTAAGACGGAAAACTCCTGTTTAAATTTGTATGTGAGGCCTCAAGTCTCGCTTCCCTTGAAACTTATGGGAAAGGAGGTGCTGGGACGTTGTAACTCGACAAGAGAAGAGGAACGCCTTTCACTTGAAAAGGGATCGTGAGGGAAAGGTTGCAATAATTCGAGGACGTGCTTTTTTCCCCTTACTTGTTGTAAAGAACCTGCGGGAAGAAAGAAGGAAAAGGAAGATCAGCATCTGGACCTGATGAGATATCAATGAAATTGATAGAAATCATACAATGTCTGGTCTCCAGATATGATCTGATGGGACGTGGAGCATGTTGACTCCTCCATACTCATTCGGATTCCACTTGAGCTTGTAGTCGTTCCAAAACTGAAATTCCAAAATGATTTCAAATAACTTCTTCCTCCTCCGAATCCAAAATCAATTTGTCAAAAGAAGAATTCTTCAAACCACACAATCAATTTTGATGGTCATTGCTTCAAAAGGAGATGGTCATTACATAGCATTAACTACTACAATCTTCACAGGAAATCATAACTTATGGCAAGGGTCACGCCTTCTTGGTTATGATCATCTTTCATGAATTCAATAGAGAAAATCTTGGACTGCATTCAAGGAAATGATGGTGCGACTTTCTCCACCATTCTTCACCACTCGCCTATCCAAAACCACTACACCACACTCCACCACTGCGCTACTTTTCACCAAGCCCAAGCTCTAATGCAAATTACTATACGGAAATAATAAGATTAAAAGTTAACAATTTTCTAAGCCAATTAATGCTGTTGACATTTTAAAGGATTTACCTGTTCCACCCACAAGTTTGTCGTCATTATCTGATTTTTCAAGTTCTGGAAATTGAAAAAAATGTTGTTATAAAAGGATTTTAGAATTTTGTCAGTATCATCAGAATACGCGATAAATCCCATTTGCCGCTTTTGTTCTTTTCCATTCTTCTTTTGATGCGTTTTTTCCCAACTTCTATTATTAAAATGAACCAGGGAAAGTGGGGACTTGCTAAAACCTCTGGAAATGAATTTAAGACTGACTTTTCTCCCACGCAGTCCTTCCGAGTGTCCATCAAACTTTCTCACAATTTATTTTATCAGCCCCCCTCCACACTTTTTGGATTGTTGACTCTTCTCTTCCCATATAAAATTGTGAGTGTTTACTCTAACACTCGTTCACTTCTGAATGCAAATGAGGTGAGAAATCGACAGTGATAGACTCTTCCAGCAGTGAAAACGCATTATTATTGAGTCCTTTTGTAAACCCTTGCTCAAATAATGATCTCCAGACAGGTCGTTGCTGATGAGAATTATAATGCTACACACTCCTAACAAGCGCCCCAATGCAAAGTTCCAAAGAGACAGCCCATGAGCTTTCTCCCTCCTTCAACTAATCGCGAGCTTTCACTTCAATCCCTCCAAGAAAAGCATTCACAATCCCATGAATAATTAATCGACGAAGGATCTCGTGACAGCTGTGGATGATAGATTCTCCCTCTTTGCCGTAAGGAGCGACATTGGATTTATGAAATACGTGACGGAGAGTTTCGCCGTCGCCTCATTCCAAAATCCATACCAGGATGCTTCGGAAAGTTAAGAAACTGGGATTAAATGGAGTAACTTTTTAATAATAGTGGTGGAAACTAGCAATATAGGGAAAAGCATGTAGGCATGATGCATAGAATTTTACAGTCTTCACGCTTCCACGTAACTTTAACTGGTTCCAATCTAGCAAAGTATTTTCATCTGTTTGTGCAATGCACATGGAAAACTAGCTCTATTTGTATGTGCAGTCATGTTAGTAACACTTTTCCTCCTAATTTACGATTGCAATTTTAGATAGTTGGTAATTACAATTCGTATTATGAGTGTATAATCCTCAGGGGTTGGTAGAACCATAGTTGGTTCTCCTACTGGCCTTATTGGATTTGATTTGAAGCCTCCAGTGATTTCTTCACGTTCGAGTTTGTCCCTCACATCCAATGCTCTCATCTAATAATCTTGTTATGTGATTCTTTCATTAAGTTGAGGGACCTCAATCGGATTATGGAAGATTTGAGTCTAATCTTCTCGCCTACGGAATTGGAAGCGGATTTCCTAAAGTCCAGGGTTCGGGCTATTGGAGAAAGAGTCGGATTGGATTAAAGTTCTCATTTCATGAGTTCTAAAAGGAACTTTCTCCAAGAACTGGAAAAACGGAGTTTACTAGTGCGAAGAAGAAGTGAAAATGGAATGAAGTCCTTAAGTTTGTGAATCCTCATCCTCTCGCATTACCTTTTCTTTCTTTTACCATTTCTTCATATTCTCAATCGATGAGGTTGAAATGGATTTTGATGCTGCTGCTCTGCTGGGGCACTTGTGCAATTACTCTGACTAAAACGAATGAAACCCCCCAGACGTTTCATATACTAAGCCCTTATTCTTGGTTGTATATTTTAGTATGAGAAGCTTCGAAGAATATTACTACGGGTACAACTATAACTCCCACCCGAGAAAAGCTCTCAAAACGAACCACCAACGGCCATTAGAGGCGCCTGGAAGGAACATACGGATGATGATGTGATGGCGATGGCCATGGTTGTAGTGTGGTTGTTGAGCTCTGATGGCCAGCAAAAAGCATCATGAGGAAGGAAAGCGAGTGGAGAAAGTTGAGTTATCTTGGAGCATATCACATTGTGATTCATGCGGCTGGCCTCAAGGCTTTCCCCGGCGTCTTCCCAAGGTACACAGAGACATGGACTTGAGGAGAAATTGACTTTCTCTAGAATGAATCTCTTAAACTTAAGAGGGGGAGGAGGATGAGCAAAAGAAACTAATCATATTATTCATTGTAAAGAAAAATATCAAAACCGGAGGACCCACATGCATCACTGACTCCCTAAGCCCCTTTTCTTTATTCAACCAATTATCAGAAGCATTCAATTTCTTGGCACCCCACCAAACCACAAAAGCAGCATTCCGTCTAACCCCTTTTGACAGCTCTGCCTCAAAATAGAGTTACATACCAATGTGGTTCAGCAGGGCCTTTAGGAGTAAAGGTCTGCTGCTGGGCTAAGAACTTTAGTAATTTGTTGAACTGTAATTTGCCCCTGCTCTCCACATCCGCACTGCTCCTTACTTTACTCTCTGATCCCAATGTGAGAATTACTCCTCACTTGAGCAAAATACTCCCCGAATGGAAAGCTTTGGAGTGGGAAGGAAATGGAATTGGAGTGAAAGTGCATAGGAAGAAAACTGAACGATGATGTTACTGAGTCCACACACGAGGAGCATGTTCACATAAATAATTAAAAGCCCACTTTATGATGCTCGCTTTTCATGCAACACTCTCAAATAATTTTGACCCTTTGATTCTTTCGACACTTCCTACCTCAATTATAAAGACACAGGCTGCTTAGGTTCTAAATCAATTATACTGGCTTGACATGGGCGGTGATGAATGGGTCTGGAGGAAGAATAAAATTAGGATGGGGTGGGTGGTGATGTGAGGAAAACCGTGTTGAATGGATTGGTGGTTTCCGTAAAGCTGTTTCTCCAATAGGCAAATGAGGCTGGACGAACTGTCTGAGGCTTGGCCTGTGGGAGGAAGTTGGAGAAAGTGATAAATTGTAAAGTGCTTTCTTACCACATCAATCAGTTGTGACAATTTCAATTTGATTTTGACTGTGAGTGCGTCCGTAACGTTGACCACTGGTCGAACGAGCTTGTTGTAATTTGATAAGAGGTCATCGTAGAGTCGTTTTGCATCCGGATTTCCAGAAGAAACTATCTCGAGTCGAATAAAACAAAAGAGAATAAACCATAAGGTTCTGATTCCAAAATCCTTCTTGTTCTTTTGCCTCGGGTGCTTTGTTCTTTTAAAACTCATCACCTCCACTAGAGAATTATCATTCCTTTTAACAGAAAAAAAAGTTAGCTGAGTATTCCCTATCGAATTGCTCGAAGAGCTCTAGTGGATTTTCAAACCACTTAGATCCTTTCCATTCTCCTGTTTTCCCTTAACACAAAAAAAGAAAGAGCACTTGGCGAGATCAGAAGACTATACGAAATAGGTCATATTTTACGACCCTGTCATTCCTTGTCCAATGGCACTTGTTTCCCAACTTGTAAGAAGAGTTTGCCAATCAGGATGCTGCTGACGGATGTTTCAATGGTAGAAGTAACACCGTAACAGATGTAGCATAAACCGGAAAAGAATAACACTGACCAGAACATGGACCAATTCACAAGTATAAGCAATGGATCTGTAAGTCAAGGTGTTCTACAACCAGCGATGCTCTTTCAACAGCTTTGTCGGCCGGAGACTCAAGAGTGACTGGAATTCTTATAATTTGGACTTTCTTTGGTCTTATCAACGCCTAGATAGACCACTTTGTCTTAAGAAAAACTAGAAACAGTAGAGTTTTGTTGAAGTTTAGACAAGGAAATTGTAAGAAGTGTAAGACAGGGTCCTTTCTTTGCCGAGTACTTGAGTCGTCTAAAAGGGAATGAGAGAAAGTTATTCCTTTCCTTCACCACTGCTCTGCCATGTGGCTCTGAGGCAAGAGAAAGTCCCTTACTCATCATTTCCTAGATCAAATGCGGGAATTCTGGTCGCTTAGGCAGGCCAGGCTCCGAAGCGAGTAGCTAGGGAAAACGGAGTTTCAAAGTTCTGGCGTTACTCTGAGCTCCCGGATGGTGGGAAAAGGAACCAATAGGAAACAGGTGAAATCCTCGAGGCTTTCCCTACTCCCTGCATCCTTAAATCCATGGATCCTAAGAAAGACGTTTGCTGTTCCTAACTACCCTCTCCACTCACTCGTATCGCAAACTGGAATAAAATTACGTTCACACCATATAATGCTCCAATTTACATTACGTCCAGGACTTTGCACTGCTGCCTTTTGCAAACTTAAACTTTCTCTTCCGTTCATCTGCTAAAAGAAAACGTTACGACCAGGAACTCGGGAGGAATCTTTTTAAATACATAACAAAACCTTCTGGCGACTCATTGCCAGCATCCTTTAATTAGGACAGAAAAGTTGTTCCACGTCTGAACACTGCTGGTAGTCATCTAATCGTGTACAACTGAGCAAAGGAGAAAGTCCGTCGAAGCAAGGACGAAAAGTTGAAAAACTTCAAAAGTCTTGTGTTCTCCAGTTTTTCAGTTTCTCAATTTCATTATGATGAAGACTAATTTCCGCTGACTGCCTCAAGGCTAAAGTGCCAATTAACTTTGTTTGAATTTGATCAAGGGATTAATTCCTTACACTTCAGCCCCAAATCTGATTCGATCAGACTTCTAAAGGAACAGAAATTTCTCCTCGTAAGCGTAAATAAAGTTTGGAGATAAGATTGATTTGTAGAGTAGAATCTGCAGGTCACAAGGGTCAATGAGTTCCTTTGCGTGAGTGTTTGATCAATTTTAATAGGTGAAAGTAGACGCTTTTCTCTGCGAGGAGGGAGCACGCCGTCAAGGAGCACTTTCCAATCTCCTTTTCTAGAAGGACTTTTCCGCCTCTTTCATCATTCATTTACTTTGAGGCACGGTGGATTTTATAACCTCTTTGCGTCTTCTTCCTTTTCATCCCATTACTTAATCTCATCCTTGTATGTCTCCAAAAGTCTTTATAATACACTGAAATCTATAGAAGCCGCTCCTCCTGAATGTTCTGACTGAAACATCCTTGGAATCCCTACTTGACTTGGAGTACTGCGTATGTCACCCATTGAATAAATGACAGAGAGGGAGACCAAAAGTCTCCGCCTACGTCTTGAGCCTTAAGCTCTCCCCTGTGTGCCACTCACGTTTCAAGTGAAAGTAAAGTGAAAGTCCGGAAGTGTGGACTGAATAAATACGAACATACTTGGGTATTTATAAAATCCAATGCAGCCAAGTGGAATCGGAAGCAAAGCAGGATGGATTATTGTCCTCTTAGTCCCAATGGAAATTCATTGGATAGTCCCAAAAACATCCTTCTTATTTGCCAACTCCTGGCTTGATTTGTGTACTCTGTAGAGACATATTTTATTTGAGCCAGGGCTTGTGCATCAGGAAGGAGCTTATTGGGAAAAAATACAATCTCCATCTTTTCTATTTGCTAACAGAGTTATTACATCAGATCAGTCTTTAAACATGTCTTTATATGCCCAGAAACCAACCAAATCAACTTCTCTTCAGCTGGCAACTTCAAAAGGAAAAAAATAGATTCTACATGCTTGTGCTAATCTTCCATGTGGAGTTAAGAACATAAACTTCAAAACCAAGTGCAATGATTGCTGTCAAATTCATTTCGAAAAGAAAATATTTCCCATAAACTTTTAAATCCGTGGGATTTGAAAGTAATGGCATATGGCTTAAACTTCTAAAGCGAATTTTGTGAATTAGACTTTCATTTCTATCCAAAAAAAAATTCAGAGACTTCAACTACCCTAAGATTCCCTGACAACATTTAAAGTTCCCTGCTGAGAAAAATCGATTTGAAGTTGGAATGGTGGTAGTGGCGGCTCTTTTCAAGGGACTTTAGTTTTCGTGTCTAAATTTTAAAACTGTCGTCAACGATTAAAGTTGTACAAACTTTAGCCAAAGTTGTAGACTGAGTTATGTATGGGGTGGAGTCTGGAATTAGATTCCGAAAGAGTCATCCCCAGTGTACATCCCCTCGTACTTAATTTTTTGTAATTGGCTTCTCTTCTTTTATGTTTTCTTTAAAAGTTAATTACATTTTTGCTTTACTCTTGGATAAACTTTAAGTAGTCCCTGAACAACTGAGTGTAATTTCCTTGTATTTCTTTTTAGTACACTTTTTCTTTTTCTTTAAGGTGACAGAGTCTGAGTAAAGATTATACTTGCAATTTCAAGGAAGTAGGTAGTCATTCGATTAGGACTTTCTTAAATGCGGTAAATGGAATGCCAAGAGCATTTCCTAAAACCTTCGACGTTGGTCACAACAAATGCCAATCCCGACGGAGATCATCCGAAAAAAAACTTTAGAATCCATGAAAGAAAGAAAACCATTCTACCAAAGTTTGCAAAGCGAAGCGATGGTGGCCCTGCGGAGAAAAGTGAAACTTGGTTCAACAAGAACCTAAATCAGAACCCCAACTTTCTCCTCAAGCTCTTCCAGTGATATCTGTCTCTCGAACCAGGAGAAAGCGAAACTTTCTATTTAGTTCCTGCTCGAGGCAACAGATCGAGGACTTGTTTCCAAGCGACATAAACTACTTCCCTGCAAACAGACGCTTCCCGCATTAAGACCTGAAGTGCCATCAAAACCGCTCAAACATGACCTGAATAGTACTGCGGCAGTTTAACTCAAATAGTTTGCTTTCTAAAAATTTCATTGGTGTTAAACGTGCTCTTCAGGAAAACTAAGAAAAGTAAAAGCTGAACTCTAATTTGAGACTAAACGAGCAAAATTTACTTTATTCAGGAACCCTCAGTGAAAGCACTAGAAAAGTGAAAATCAGAAGGAATGGTTTTTCTGGCGATGTTTTCTTCCGGAACATCTTCCGTTCCTTTAACTTATAAAATAACAAAGCTGAGAGTTTAGAACGGAAACTGTGCCTCTTATATCAAATTATTTTTAATCAAATGAATATGGTTATATAACTTTTAATAAAAGTGGTTCTGGTAATGCGACAAAGCGGATGTGCGGAAATTATTATCACAAAGTTGGGTTATAGCTCCTTGGTTCATTTGAGAAATTACCAAAGACTTCATTTTTGTTTTTGAGTGGTAAAAAGAAACGAAACTAATGAGCTTCAACCCACTGACTGAAAACTTTCTTCATAACAAATCGGCCACTCTGGTAAATTGAATGAGCTCACCTTCTTCCCTTGGAGAAAGTGTTTGCACTTGGGATAATAGCCACATAATTTCTGAGCGGCTTTTCAACCAACATTGTAACACGGGTATTTATTCCAGTTTGCAAAGAAACAACACAAATTGTAATTTCGTCAAAGACAATATTTAAGAAACCAAACTGTAATAACCAATTTATAGTTTTCATCTGAAATTACAGTCATTTGGAAATCTATGGAGTGCAATCAAAATAATAGACACTCCTGGAATTTCTGGTTTAAATGCACCTTACATTTTAACTAGAGTGCAGACGTCTCTCTATGCTTTGCCTGATATAGGGTTGAATTGAAAGAATAATATCCAGAACAATAGACATTATTCCCCCAGAATTATATCGTACTTTAGCCAATCCTTTCAGTAAATTTAGAGGCCCATTAAGAGTGGGAAACGAGAGGTAACATAAATCGTATGGTGGTCAATAATACGGAAAATACTCATTGAAATAAAATAAATGTTTAATCCCAAATGGATTAAGCTGAAAGATACTTTATAAAATGAGTCCTCGTATGGACTATAAAACGAGGCACATTACATTTCAGTTTGTTATTTGAAACCAGTAACAAAGGAATTCGTTTCTGGGATGTTCCCTCAGCGTCCGGTCCTTGATTTGATGTTTTCCGACTCAATGCAAAACCCTCTCGACTGAAATTTTAACGATGTGATTGTAACCAGTATAGACAAAAGCAGAGTCATTTTTACGGTACGATAAAACACGTATGTCGGTTTTCCAAAGAAGAAAATCATATGCAGAATATTAAAGAGCATTTGACGCACGTATTTATCCAAATTAACGCAAAAGCGTTGAAGTATATTCCCATTTTAGGTGACAAAATCCCTCCATGAATGAAAATAAAATTAGGCCACTCGACGAACAGGGAACGAATGCAAACGAAAATGTCATCAACGGGATCCTAAACTTCAGAGAAAGTTCAACTTTTCAAAAGTAGAAACAAACGCCAAAGTTGTTGGTCTTTTAGTTTTTCGCTCCCTGTCCTTAAATTCCCAGTGGGGAACTTATTTTTCTTTTCAGCGGAGCCAAAAATCTGCTCGACTAAGATATGAGTTGTTAATCCGCGAAGATAAAAGAAACTATAAACAGAAGAAGACTTTATACCCTGCTGGCACTTTCCCTGCAAATGGAGAATTCAGAATATTGAGTTGCCCTATACAAACCCTCTCAACCCTACTATAATATTCTCAGAAATTTTAAAGGAAAAATACTAATGGAACATTCTGTTCCATTGCATTTGAAATGGATCTTCTTCGTCTACCTGGAAATGAAAGTTCTTCATCCCAGGAAAGAAAATTGAGCAGGTTGAAATGTAAATGGGTTCAAAATGCAACTGGAACTGTTTTCTTGACTACTGCGTGTGTACAATATGAACTTCAAACATTTCCAACATCTCCTCTTGAATATTTTATTGACCATACATAGTTTAGTGACAGAAGAGCAGGAAGTAGAGGTTTTTAGGTCTTATTTTGGTTACAGTTAGTTCCATTGTAAGCAATTTCCTAGTGGCAGGGGTTCCCTTTTATGCCAGGCTTTAAAGTAAACAGACTTTCTCTTTCGCCTAACCACGTGGAAAGGACTTTTAGTCTATCTAGCACAAGCTAACCATTGCTTCTATTCGATGCCATTTGACACTGATCGTAAAAACTTATCATATCACAGCTTTCACTCGTCCCTCATCAACAGAAGGAAATTGAGTTAAAAAGAGACCCAAATGGTGAAAAGTCGAGATATGAAATGAGAATTCATACAAATAAACTTATAAAATGGAATATTAAATCAGCACCAGGGGCTATAGAAATTCCATATTCCTTTCACTCCTTTCCCTTCACTGTAATAAAGTGTGAATGTTTTCTCCAAAGCTGGCAATAAAACTGTGTTATATGTTAGATTGAAGTTTTCTCCGCTCTTATATATTGTAGACACCTTCAACTGAGACTAATAAGCAATCATAAATCCTTTCATCAGCCAGATAGCAAAGGGGTTGTATCTTGTTTCTTTACAAAAGCCTTTCAAGGTTTCTACTACCAGGAATAAAAACATGCCAAGATGAAAGGCAAGTAACTACCCTGTTGATGTCCTTTCCATCCGGTGAAAGCAACTTCTGCGGCTTTAAACAAATTATCCTTTCTGCGTAGAAGCCTAATCTCTGTATCCATAGTCGGAAATATCGAACGAGGAAATTGACACTAGAGAAATGTGAGACAGGAGCAGGATGCTAGTGAATCTGCAAAATAACGTTACATCGTAACTTTTGAGCTATTTATTACCCAAAATGAACACCTGTAGCATCCGGATGGCGTTGGACTTTGTGAGAAGCTGAAAAAGGCAAGGACACTATAGTGCCAATTGAACCATCAATGGATACCAACGGTAAATCGATTCCTTTCAGATGGTCGAACACGGAGTCATCGCAGCAGCCGAAACCTCCATCGACTTCTCTTTCCTCCCTTTTGAACCCTGTTGTATCATTCCTGTGAAAGCAAGCAAAGGATGTCTTTGACCTAAATTTGCCCCCGAGATTTTATCTGTAACTTGTTGACTCTCGGCTTGCATTCAGTAATTAATTTCACGTAAAGTCAAGATGAAAGCAAAGGAAAAGTTGCCTCGACTCTTCATGCAAAGCGTATGCAACCCTTTGCCAAACTTTCTTTGTATTATGCACGCAAATGGGATACTTTTAAGGCCTAATGTATAGTTTAAAGGTTTTGAAGTTTCTGAAGAGGAATGTCAGATTTCTTCGGAACGGAATAAATTGAAGAGTTAAGGGATCCTTGACTTTTCTTCCCGTGCTTGGGTGCAATGTCAACCAGTATGTCAACAGAAGAGCCTTTGCGTGTTCTTCATAATGCCTTGGAGTCTTTGAACCAGTACCGACTGACTAGGGCACTCCAGCTTCTATTGAAAATAGGCGATGAAAGACTGAAGACGGGTTGAAACTGAAAGGGAAAGTTGAAGAATTGAAAGGCATTTATGACAATAGCTCCCATTTCCCTGTGGTGAAGTACCCCCACTGTCTCCTTAACTTTCACCAGCGTCCGACTCTCGTTTTAGTTTTGCTCGAGGAACAACGCAACTCTCCTGGCTTCTGGTTTTTCATTTCCTTTGTTTCCCTTTTAGAGAAGGGAAAGCTCCTCGTTAATATGGAAAAACTTTACATCGGATAACGTTGAATTGGAGGAGACTTGAAGATGGAGAGAAATGAAAAACATATTGCTAACTTGGGAGCCAATTAAAGTTGTTGAACCAGCAGGCGGCAAGGGTTTGCGTAGACCCAGTTCCATCTGCCTAATCTCCAGTTTCTCGATGGAAGGAAGTGGAGGAATGAGCTCTTCGTTCTAAAAGTTTTATTGAATCCAGAAACGACTCAATTCCGTTTACATATCCAGGAGGATCCAGTAGAAAGCGAAGATCCGGAGACTTGTACGTAGTGAAAGTCAGATTAGAATAATATCCTAAGCCCATCTCCTGACAAAACCAAGTGGAGTCAGAGTCATGACAAAAGGAAAAGCGTCACCCACAAAGGAGGGTGACACAAACAACCACTTCCCTCCCTTGTGCTGAGGCCAGGAAATTAAATTAAGGTAAAATTATTGTTCCGGATTATCCGCTTCTCGGAGTATCAAAGGTAGAAAAATCAATAAAGTAGTAGGATCAGAGACAAAACTTGGGCCAGAACACCGACAAAATTCAAGTGGTAAATTGAACTTTAACGGTTTACACTGGAAACCAAGGTTGAAGATGATGATTAAATCTCTTGCCAAAAGTGGCATGCCAAATAGCTTATTGTGCCGGTGGAAGAATCATTTCGAGCCAGTGAAGACCTTATATGGAATTGTGTTTGGTGTGGAGGGGAAATTCTTTTTCATTATTTCCTTGGACGTCATTAATCTATGAGGACGTAATGGATCCGTACCTGTGATGAGGACAATGAGCCAAATGGCAGCGTGGAGACTTGGAATCCCTCGTAGGGACATACTTGTTCCTATGAAAAGTAAATAATACAAGAGGATTATTAATCAAGGGGAAGGTACTTTGAAACAAATAGAATGACTGGATTCGAATACTCGGAAGGCATTTCCGCTCCATCCGATGTGTCCCAGCAGGGTATAGTTCCCTCGTCAATAATAATGTGTCATCCATATAAGGAAACTTGTAAGGACCTTTTGTCCGCGTCAGAGATGAATAGGTACTGGGAAAATATCCATGTCCTCCCGACCACACACGTCCCATCCTTCTTTCTCCAGTGGATAGGCCCATTTCCGTGTGTCGAATGGATCCTGCCCTTAAATAGGGTCATCCCCTTTTCCGCATGTCGTGCAAAGAGGGTCCTGGAATGGTCACGAGGACTTTGGAGAAAGTTTACAGCTCCTTTCACTGCCTATTAGCCACTAGCCCTCATTCTTAGAGAAAGACGGGAAAGCTATTCTATTATGAATCCACCGAGGATTCCTTTCCCATTGACAATAATGGGCTTGACTCTTCTCAAAAATAAAAATGTGGAATAGGATTTTGATGAGAACGGGGAAATCTTTGGGGAGTGGAGCTTTCTCCGTGGAACATCTTCATGCCAAAAAGTGCAACTTATATACACTAATGTCTAAGGTTCTTTTCTTTTTGGATTGATATGCTCTTCTTCCCATTTAAAGAAAAGAACGCTTCCCCAAATCCCTCCCTCTTTCTCTTTCAAGTCCAGGGAACTTACCTTTTAGGACCTTTGTGTGGGATGACTTTTAGCCTTGCCTCTTGTCAGAAAAATGGATCCATATTCGACAGGATAAAATGGGAAATCTATTGTTGTGGATTTTAGATGAGTTGTGGATAGACAAGTGCATATAGAGAATAAAGGAATTCCAATGAAGAATCGATGAGTGGATTCACATGATAGCCAGAACCTGCAAAATCGTCAGAATGATGAGGACGCAGAATATAAATTCACGACCACCACCACCACCATAAAACCCTTTGGTTTTACTTAAGAAACATTAAACGTGGATAATTGCGATGAGCTTTGATCCTGTGTGGAAATTAACTTGGTAAGTGAGACTTTTCTCCACTTTCCAAAATGTAAAGCTCCGTGGCCTATCTGTAGTTTGGAGAAAGGAGCGAGTCCGAGACAACGTGAGGCCGAGTCAAGAGTTGAGACTGGAATGGGAGAAAGCAGGAGAAAGCTTTTGCCAAAAAGAATAGACGGTCCAAACTATAAAAAAAACTCCGCAACCACTCTCTACTACTTTCTGGCTCGGAGACTTTACACCAAGCACCACTGCTGAATTCTTGAAAATGGTCTGCTAAAAGAAGAGCGTCGTCGATGGTAAATAAAATCCCCATTGTCGACCGTTTCTTCTCTCCCTTTTCTCCCATTCTGAGCTTTGTGTTTCTTTTTTTAAGGATATAATCACTCATAATTCATTTAAAATCAGAGTATCCCTCACCACATGAAAGTTTTTCCTTTGAAGAATTTTGTAAAAGTTCAAACTTTTATAATTGATCATTTTGCTTCCTTTCTCTACGCATTCAAAATTTAAGAGAAGCCAAGCAATATTTACTTTTTGTTTATCTATTGTCCCGTATGATGTGCACTTTGACGAAGTCCTGAGAGCTTTCTTCAGACTATATCCAGTGCCATTGTTTACATTTTCGAGTTCTCCCCATTTGCTAGGATTCTTTCGATTCATTGATTCAAAGGATGATATTTTCATCGGTCGTTTCGCTTTTTTTTCACGTAGTCTACATTTCCTTTTGTCCATCAAAGAAGTTATGATTGAACAGAGCAAACGTGATAAACCAATATTTTTATTTTTGAAAATTACACACACCGTCAGAATTCTAATAAACTGTGGCTATCCGGTAAAAGAAAGGAGTGCAATAACGTCATAAAACAGTGTAATATATGGATAATGTTATTGCTGTGGCTTTTCCGGTGCATAACACAATGAGTCTTCTTATAATGCACTGAGTCAGCAGAGACCAGACTGGCAGACAAGGAAATTGTATAAAATAGGTTGGTGGTGCTTAAAGAACGATTGAAAACCCCATGGCTCCTTAGTTTAGATCAATCGAATCGACGAGAGAAGATTTGACAGAGAACGGGGCTTTTTCCATTTAGGAGTTTATTGGAAAAACAGCCAGATTCAGTTTGTACTGGAGGAGTTTGATTACCGAAAATACTTGGAATGCGCATCCCGCACCACTGCAGTTTGAAGCTACGAAGGCAAGAGTTATGACATTTGCCAGCGAAGATTCTTTGCCGACTTGTGTCTCCCTAGATAAGCCGACCAATAGGATCCCATCACCATTAACCTCCGTCAACTTTCCAAATTCACATCGTTTCTCACACGTCTCCATTACTTAAGGTGCACTCTGTCCGCATTTTGGTCGAGTGCTCAATTCATCCACATCCATTTTCACTACTCACTTCCTACACTTCCAGCTTCACCCCACAATAAATTACTCAAATTACTTTCACATTAGGAATGTCCTGAATCTGAATCAACTCTTTCCACTTCACCACTTAAAGCAGTGCAATATTTAAATTGGTTGGTTCCATTTTATTCTCTCTGAATCTTTAATGAGAAAAGTTTCTCTAGCCAAAAGCTCTGTTTTCGGCTCCCGTTTTTGATGAAAAAATATAAAGCATTCTGTGGCCAGGCATAAAAATCAATCCGGATTTATTCATACAAACATAGAAGTTGCGGGTATGCCTTGTTTGTTATACCCTGTGTTTATACTCAAAGTTTAAGTTTAAGGGATACCACAATGGTAATATTCTCACCCTACGTTTACCCTTAAAGTGAAAGAAATTTGGATTCGACAGATTGGCCTGGTACTTATCCCATTGTCATATTTCTTATGGTTCCATTTTATTTGCAATATAATAGATTGATAAAAAGAGGGTCATGCTGTTCTTGTGGCGGAGAAAGTTCGTATTGACTGAATTCACCTGGGGAAAGAATGGAAATAATAAAAGGGTGTAGATTTGTTTCTGTTTATTGCAGGAGTGAGCAGCAGGAGAAAAAGAAAATTACGATCTTACGTCCCTACGCATTTTGGATTTTCTTTTCCTGTTTGGGGCTTTCCACTTTGATATCCCTGTCACGCAACATGAGAAAGTTTTTGTTTATTAGATCCGTAAGCCAGTGCAAAACTGCAGCAGCACCAGCACCGACCGACTTCCGCTGGCTTTCTACTCATGGGAATTCATCGAAGTAAAGAACCATGAAGTTTACATTGAAACTCTTTCAGCACTCTATCCGTACCAGAAGCTATTAAATTCAAATGAACCTTTCGATTGAGTCAAATAAATGAACGATTCACCACGCAAATTCTTCTGGTTCACGAAACCTGCTACCACCGTTGGGGCTTTTTCCCCTTTCCTTTAGTGATTTATGAACATGTGGAATTAGCTGCGATTGATTTCCCATAGACTGGTATAAACAGTCACTTTCTATCCAATCTCGGAATCAACCAAACTTGAATAAAGATCCATCCAGAGGATAAAAAATTCTGCCTTTGTGTAATACAAAAAGCAAAGTCCTTACAAGTCTTTCGAGCTCTTTATCCCGCTAAAGAAATCCTTTAGCAAACTTTTCACTTGGAGCTTATTTTCTGCATTTTTAACTCCCAAGGATTTCTGAACGAAAATAACAACAGGATAGCGGTCGCTACTAACATGCTGAATCTTTTATTTGGAGTTCGTTTATTCTACTGTACCGCTACTATGGGGTTTGATCGGAGGATTGTCCTTTGTTTTGCTCATTCAAGATAGGAAGTGGTGTCAAATTCTTGTGAAAGTCCTTAGCCGCTTCCACTCACAAAAATGACGTGAAGCGAAGAGCGTCGTTCTGAGTCGATGAAACTTCCCCTGCCTCAGCCGAAGTGAACTTGACTGGAAAAGCGTTGACTGAAGTGTCTACTCGTTTGTAGTGAAGTCCGTCTCCGGCCCGGATGCAATCATCGTATCTTCGTAATAAACCACTCATTGTGGCCCAAACATCGGGATTCGCTTTGACGGTGCGAAGGATTTCATTCAGACTCGGCGTCGTCCCGGATCCTGCATCGAATGGATAAACGGAACCAGAATTTAGACCTTAGAACAAGACCGGAGATGGCTTCTGAGTCGGACATCCGCCGTAAATATCTTCATGAAGCGGGAAGCAAGGGATTATTCTCCATCAAAACGAACATCCACCTCTTATTACTTTCCTCCGCAAGCTTATCAAAACTTAAGCGAGAGTTATTGGAAATGAGTCAAAAGGGGAAATGGGTTAAACTATTCCATATCCCATTCGAAAATTAATACACCATCCCAGCAGCATTGTTATTTCTGGCAAAGACTACGGCTTGAATTCGTTATAGTAGCGGGAGGTCTCTCTGCTCGCACATTAATTGGTTATTTGTGCAAACCTATTTTCACGCTTGGTGAATAAATTCTATACAGAACTACCCACGGGGAAAGGAAACAATTACTGAAATCGGGTTGATCCCGTGTATGCACAAACTGTGAAATTGCAAACAGAAGGTTTCCATACAGTAGAAAAAATGTGAGTTCCATTATAATATTGTTTTCTTTCTAAGGTAATCCAAACTGGAGAAAGTTGGAAAAGTTCATGGGGACCTGGAATGTAGACAGTTCATATGCAAATTCGAAAGTGTCTGAGTAACTAGTCGTTATGCTTACAAAGAGGGATAATACCGTTTCAGGATCAAAACTTCCCTTCGTGTACCCTTACAATAAAGCATGAAATGACTTTGTCTTTTACTTTCTCCAGGGAGGGAAGAGCGTGGAAAGGGAAAATAAAGCGTCGGTGTTCTTCACTTTAAGTTTAGAGTTTACTTTGGGAAAATTGTATGTGAAATAAATATGAGAAATGAGTCCCTGTCCTCGAGGTCCATTATTAAAGGGCGGTGTCATACAAAATAAGAATAAATTCAGCAGGGCCTCACCATAAGGACGTGAGGCAGCGACGAGGGCTACCAGCGGGTGAGGACCACATTCGCCGGATCTCTGCACAATCCTAGAACCTGAGGCCACGGAGCCAATTACATGCCACCAGCCCAAGCAGAGGATGAGACTCAGTCCCCAAGGGACTAGGACTTCCCTGGAATTCATGTCCAGACAAAACCTAATAGAAACAAATCTAAGGACCGATTTCCAAAAAAACGACTTTCTCTACTTTCACCCACACTAAAAATTCATTCAATTTACACCCAAGCTTGTCCTTGACACTGATAGAATAAAAGTACTTCCCTCATCCCTTTTATACTAAATCCTGCTCCCTCAAGACATGGTGACAAGACCTCGGGATTTGCAATGGTCATTTGGAAGTTTAATAATTTTTTCAAGTGCATCCAACTGTGGCTTTAGCAATCATAGGCTGAATCATTGTTTCAAGGAGTGTGATTCAAGCAGACCGCCAACCGATAGCTTCATAATTCCCTTTTGATTCTGGAGAATAATAGGATTAGCGGTTTTCCAGGAGTCTCAATTGACAGGACTTGTTTTATATCACCTACGGATGAATGGAAGCTCTAATGAGGGTCCAATTCTGAACTCGAAGCTCAAGATAATTTCTTCGCTAGTCTCCAAATTGATTTAAAGTGGGTCTAAAATAAAGTGTTCCTCTGCTTCTGTTCCTGATAAATCGAGGAGAAACAGCAAGCCGCCCTACGACAAGAAACTGAAGAGCACTTCACCACATCACATACGCTCCTCGCCGTTTCCTGGCAAGTTTAATCACCAAACTTTGAAAAATCCGACATTACGCTAAATCACACTTTGCCCAACAAAACACCCCCATCCATTTTGAAATTACTTGTCCACGCCTTCACTCACGCTGTGGATGAGCCAAAGTTACTCCAAATTCTCCACTGCGTCAAACGCTTTTTTCATCGTTTCTTCAACTTTTATTCACTGTTGAAAAATAAAATTACAATGATTTGAATAACTTTGAAAAACTGTCTTTATCAAAACTGGAATTCTTGACAAGTAAGTTGAGAGTTGTTTTCTCCATTCGGAGTTGCTTTCCTTTCACTCTCATGCCCAAGAGGGTCCTGGGAGTGACCCGGTGGTGGATCCCTTGTGAAGATGTCAAACGATTGTGAATGACGTTAAGTAAACCTCCCTCGTCGTCCTCTGAACCTTCGACTTTGAACCGAAGTTTGGGCGTGCCAGGAATCTAAAATTTATAAAATAGAAGAACGTCATTATGTGATAGATAGTGAAAAGCGCATCTATCTCTATTCTCATTCAGTGCCTCATTGAATGGCGGCATGGAGAATACCGTAGACGCTGCCATCATCAGCCACATCCATCAACTTCCATGCTGCCCCCTCCCCTTGATAGAATAATCTGCTACATCCTGGTGAAGCGGTCCAGTGCAGTCCTTGTTCCTTGTAATCCAACAGAAATGAGCTAGAAGAATTTGGACAATTCCAGGAAATAGGAATAATTCCTATATCTCTGTCACACATATCCACTGTTCAAATTGGATGAAAGAAATATTCCCCTGCTGTGAAAACTTGGAGAAACTGTTATCGAAACTGTCTTCTTCATGTCGTCGGAATACAAAAAAAATGGTTCAAGAATTTCCCTTCAATTGTAGCAGACGATATCGAATTTTAGGAACTGCCCATCCATATGGACCCGGGCGCTTGATCCACCTGGAGCTCTTTTCCAACTAAGGGGAATGGCAGCGATGGTGTGGAGAAAGTTGGAAGAAAAGATCCAATCTTCAACTCCAGATTTCTTTCGCTTTCTTATTGAAAGTTCCTTTGAAGGGAGATCGTTTCAACCGTGTGTGTATTTCCTTTTCTGTCGATGCTCCTCTCCCACTGATACATCTCTAAGTACACGTGTATTCTTGGGGCATATTTTCCATACAGCCACGACAAAAAGTTCCACTGTCTAAGGTTGAACGCTCAGGATAGACCAAGGGCATACGAAGGTTTATTGATTCACCTTTTAGATTTTGATCGGGAATGACTCCAAGGCCTATGGTGATCCTGCTGCACTACTGCTGGTCGCGTTCGTTGTTCGTGGTGTAAGCTGATCTCAGCCTTTGGCGACACACATGCCAAGCCAGGAAGTAAGGACTCCTTCCTCTCCAAAGTGTCTTTTATTATGCTGCCCAGAATCTTCCCTTTCGAATGTTTGTTTTTGTCCAAGACAAAAGGATTCGTGGCAGATGGTTGTGTCAACTGAGTTATTAGTTCCCGATGGTTCCTTCGATCCGGGATGCTCATCTAATAAGATCTTCTTCCGACACAAATCAATCTCAAGGGCGGGGAGGCACACTCTTCGTCACCCTGGTTTACGCTTGGCTTCAGCTCTCTCGGGAATAAGTGCTTAAAGTTGACTCAACCAGTTTGGGAAGGCTCTGGACCTCCATCGTTACCGGTTGTTGACAGTAGAAGATCTATTTCCTGGACATTCCGTGATGCATTTGGCACAATGGTGGAATGAGATTCATGAATTAGGAAGCTGCTCTTTCCCTGGACTAATTCCCCCGCTCCCATTTTTCAAGGGAAGGGTCATTAGGACGGTCTAGGAAATTGAGGGGGCAGGGAAGGAAGGGGGGACGGATACACTAAAGAAGTTGAGATTAGAATTTTCTGACTGCGTTTGGTTGAATCCCCTGATGTCATTACTCTCCGGTGGAGAAGAAGAAGCATTAAGTCTCCGGAACGGCGTCTTCCGTCTGCTGTACTGATGGCGGCTGATATTGGCAGCTCACAGGGTCCTGTCAACCGGGTGTCGAGGCGCCGATCCCTAGTCCACTGTACTCTGGATTTCATCAATCTGAGAAAATTCATTGGGAGACTTCTCAACGGAGAGCGTTTGGTGGCTGTGCATACTGCGCTTGGCTCGACAGCAACAGCAACTTCCGTCCATTGTTTTGAACCTTGCTTCCCACTTTCATACGTCAAATTGAATCTGGAGTTTCCTATCAAACAACACAAAGAAAAGTAGGAGACAAAAAGAAAGTTAGGTGGAGAGGCTTAAGCCAAGAAAAGAAATCTAAGGGCTTCCAAGTGATCATCAAAGAAAAATCGAATGTTATGTCACCCTCTCAAAAGGAAACTTTTTGTTCGATAAAAATTAATTCTCTGTCTTTTGATTTATTTAAAATGAAGACTTTCAAATTCACCCTAAATTAAAGACTAAAAAAATCCAAATTAAGCGTGGAAGCACTTTTCGAGTGGGAAAAATATAAAAGAGCCTAGCACCGGAAAGTGACACGGTTCGATGGGTTCTACAACAGCAGCCAAAAGGGGACATTGATTTCTCGAAAGTGACAATAGACGCATTGGTTGCTGTAGCTGAGTTCAAAATTGTAGCTGAAAAAAAAAAAGATTCTTCTTTCCAAGAGAACGAATCCTTTTTCCTCTCTTTCGTCCCTTTTGAATGTGTGAATATGTGGATTTTTGAATAATTTCAACGTACGCATTTCCAATGAGAGTTAAATCACTCTGTTCGCTTGGTATCTGTGGACTGAAACGTGGGTAGCATACCATAACATGAATGCGCTAATGAAGTATTTGATCGGGACTCTGACGAAATGATTCTACATTTAGAAACATTGGAATCCAGCCTTTTCTGCTCCAGCCGGGTTGGAAGACTGTCAATGACAAGTGAGAGCACATGGTCATCAGTGGCTGGAAAAGTAGTGGAAGTGGTGCGGTCTGGTGGTGGCTGAAGGGGTGCCTCTGACGGCGGAGACGTAGGGACTTTTAATTGCGACGTGACGGCACCTTGGCGTTACTGGATCGATGGCTACGCCTCAAGAGGCAGGTGACGTTGAAAGTGATGTTGATCAGAAGGAAAATCTTTGTTTCTCATCATTTTCCTTTTCGAAAAGCCTTTTCTCCCACATCTGAGGATGTCGGAGGACAAAGGCAAAACGTCTTCAATGTCTCAGAGACACAATTTTTATCTCGACGTGATTCTGACTCTTCCAGACTCTTCCTAATAAGATGAATAAGAAAAGAAAGTGAATGAGTCTTGAACCAACCACACCAGAATATTAAATAGACCCACGTTGGGACGTTATCCGCATCCTTGCTAGTGGAGAAAGTAGAGTTGATAAAGGGGTTCATTTTTAAATCAGAAAGCGACTCTCAGATAATGTGATCCACCTTTCACATTTATTTTCCTTTCGTGCTCTCCTTCTAAAGTTTAGTTTATGAAAAAGGACCAAAAGGCCTTTCGCGTGTGGGACACTTTGTTACTTTGTCAGAAAGAAAACACAAGTTTCAAAAGAATCCTTTATAAGGATGTTAGAGGGCACAAATGAAAGGTTGCATGAATTCATGGATGAAAGTTGGATCTGCGACTGATCCTCTTCCGTATCATAAGATGCGAGCATTGTATCAAAAATGGATGAAAAGGATGAGCTATTTGTTGATTTCTGCAGGACTACAATCTGCTTGAACCCAAAGGAAAAGAATAAAGAACTCAACTGTAAAACATAAGGATACAGAAAAGGTTTCAGATTCACGACGTCCCGGTTTAACATTGTCTAAAGTAAGCTCAAGGGTTCCATTTGTTTCGTTGACACTTTGCAAATGTGGTTCCTTCTGATTGAATCGAAGCAATTCTTCCATACTTGTTCTGCGCGAAGTAAGTTTGTGCTCCATCTCTGAGAAGAGAAAAGCCCATTCATTGGCTGCGACGAAGATCTCATCCAGGGAATTATGCTTCAAAGAATTGCAGAGCTTGGCTCGCTTTTACTCCGGGTGAAAGTCTTTATCATTTCACCATCCACTTAGCGAGAACCAGGATTTCCCTGAAATGACACGGCATAAAACATCACCCAAAGACTTGTGGAGATAAGCCAATTCTAAAAGGTATACAAGGAGGCTGCCATTCATTAAATGTTAAGTGATTCAATTAACGATTTTCTGCCCCTGGGGAACATACAGGAGAAAATAACACCCGGCTTTCCAGAAAGTCATTTGCTTCTGTATACTGCATCTCCACTTTCATCCCTGAGCTGGGGAGCATATCGCACAACACAAAAACATTTCCCAATTTCCTGAAAATGCAGCATTAAGTAACACATTAAATTGACACTCTGCGTCTTCCTGGCTGAGACGAGCTTTAGTCTGCAGGTGCTGATAGTCTTTCCCAGGGGAGACGTACTCTTGAAGGTCGAAATGCGAAGAAGCCAATGAGCTAATGCGAGGTCATATTCCAATGCTAGACACGAAGTGGCGAAGGCGACATCCCAGATAACCTCTTTTCTCGTAACGGATCCACACACCTTTGAAACGAATTTTACTTGACAGTCATTTTGTGGGACTTTAGTGAACTAGGCAGCCAAGAGACTTCCAGCAGCGTCATTACATCCAGGCCACATTCACCGCAAAGACTTCTTGAGACCACCAGAAACACTTTAAATGTCGGAACTCTCTCTGATAATGAAATCCTAGTGATTAAGAAAATTATACTAATTTCCTACTCACTTGGAACTTGGGCTTCATCTTCACAAAAATGCACCTAGGGTTTCTGTATTACAAGATGTGTATAAATCCAAACCAATCTATGAGAATCTAGCACCTTGTCTAAAATCCATCTCAGGATTTCAAGTTGATTGTTGCTGCTAAATTCTCATCCCCATCAGTAAGTCATCAATTGACTACAACTACATCCACTTAATTGGGTCGAAACCTTTGGATAGAATTCTGAATTCAGTAATCGTCGAGTTCTTTTCTTAACCGCAATGCTACCTTTCATTCTAGGCAAATGCAGGAATAAATGGTGACGCTCTCTCTCCGAAGTCTCCCGTTTATTTCAATCATTGATTAAGTTCTATGAGACTGAGAATGTCATTGATTCCTCACAAATAAGGATAATCACTACATTTTCCAGTGCCTTTGGTTGATTGATGAATGGCCTTGATCAGGGTGTATTTGTTTTATAAGCATAGGTTGGGAGATACAATTTCAGATTGCCCCTATAGCCAACATTTTGCAAATTGTCACCCAAACGGATTTAGATATTAGGAAAACAATAATGCAAGCTTGTTAGTTGTATGAGTTAATTTAGATTAGCCTAATTGGAACTTGTAGAAATTAGCCATGTTGGTAAAGGCAACGTTGAAAACGCTCAAATGAACAATTGTCCAGGGCCTCTATTCACAATTGTCCAGGGCCTCTATTAACAATTAATTGTCCATGGCCTCTATTAACAATTAATTGTCCATGGCCTCTATTCACAATACCTTGGGTCCGGAGTTGTTTTAATTGTTTAATTTATAAAAGAATTGTTTAGCATCAGCATTGTTCAATTAATTTGATTCATTTGACCTTCCATGACCTTTGATCCATCTTGTCTCACGACTGCTGCCTTTGTCCGTTTTTTACGCGGGGAGAGAAAGCGCAGCGGGAAAGAGAGTTGGACCACGCGGGATCCAAGCCTGGCGACATGCTCACTCCACTCGATGCCAAATAAATAAACTAGAAGTCAATTAATTAGCTAATGTCTACAACTCAATTAATCAAGCGATGTCTACTCTTGTCTTGTCTTTCATCATTCATTTCAAGTCACGAAAAAAAAATGTCCATAATTTTGGAGTCTATGAAATCCCTGCAAAAACCCCATTTTGATAACGCTTTGATTAGAAAGGATTTCAGTCTCAAATTTTTCTAAGGAAAACTGGACTCTTGGGATTTTGTAGTATTAGTGACCTTCTCCCAGTGGTATTGGGAGAACTGATTTATTTTTTTAGCGAGGTATTCTCATTACGCATTACCCTTTGTGTTAAAATGGGGAGGTCAATGTCAAGATCGAGCAGTAGGAAACAGAAGGCTGGAGGAAGTGGTCAAAATCCGAATCAAAGTGCAACCCAGGGTACCAGACGTCCAAAAGATCCGAAAAAGCTGCGGCCATGTTTCGTCCCATTAGTTAACATAAATCCATTAGTGAAGTCTTGCAGCGGGGTATTAATTCCAAACCCCCCGTGGTTCGGGGCAGGGGGTAAGACTACTAACTGAATTACTTTATGAAAGTATGAGAAATTAATAATTGAATACTTAATAGGAACGGTTGAAATCGACTGGGTTGAAGCTGCTGCAGTACAGATGAATCTCAGACCATCAAAATTCTACAGGATTAGCTCGGACAAGATCAATGAGCAGAAATTGAAACTATGCGAGGCGGCCTTGACCCCGGTATTTCTGGAAACGACTGATCCAAACATCAGTTGCAAGTTGGGGTTAAAAACAGCAGTACGGATTTCATTTCTGCCTGATCCGCCCTTGATACCAGAAGAACTATCAGCCAATCCAGTAGTAGAAGATTCAAGCCACGACCAGCTCAGTCTGACGTCCTCCAGCATTAAATCTGAGCAGTGCAATATTACAGTATTGCAGGATCAAACTTTCCTCAGTTTGGAAGTAAGGACATGTTTTACAATGGGGAGGGACGGATATCAGTGTGAGATAACCCTCTATAGGGGGATCTTGGAGTGCGGCAAAGATCCCCTTATAGAGGGATCAGAACCCCGTATTGAGGGATAAATCCCTCTATAGGGGGATAAATCCCTCTA
>VNWY01000125.1:0-80832 GCA_009869845.1 Pseudachorutes palmiensis | reverse complement strand
TTCACTGGGTGACTCAAACAGAGAAATGTAAGAGCGTTTCTTGACAATGAATCCAAATGTAGATCGCTTGTCAGACCCAGAGAGGAAATGCTGGAATAGAAGCTCCTTTAGGAGAAACTCGTATAATACTTGGATGTCATGTTGACCAATGCTTGTCCTGAAATTAACAAGGAAAACGTCAAAATCAAATGAATGAAATCCAATACAATATCAAAAGGTTAACTTTACCAAATTAATTTTTCCCCTTGGAGTAGCAAGAGATGCCTTAGTTGTGGGAATGTGAGGAGTAGTTGGTTGATGAAACACTGCACCTTGAGAAACATTATTCGATCGACAGGCAGGAATTGAAGGCCTTGGAATATGTCTGTAATCCCACATTGATTCGTCTGAACTTTGTGAATGTTCTACAAAAGTTGAAATAAAACTAAAATAAATTGATGCCTGATTTAGAAAACTTACCATTTGGAAGGCTTGATTGAGTGATTCCTTGAGTATTTCCATCCCATGTAGTTTGTAAAGGGAGTCCAAGGTGTCGTACCTTAGAGCAAACTTCCGGTAGAGTTTGAGTAATACAGACTGAAAGACATTGGTCTGGACTTGGTCATCTTGGTAGTCGATCAATTCAATTCCATCAGGGCTGAGGCGTATCACAGAAGGGACTGACAGGACCTAACACCAAAGCCACAGTTCCAGTATCCAATTTATTAGAACTTGAGCATTGTCAAACCATAGTGAACCAGTAATTTGGTTCCGGTTGGAAAAAGACATAGCGTGACTTCTGAGTGTGGAGTGCTTCACACGGAATGCTACAATTGAAATTCCTGGAAAGAATCCAAGTAAATGCCATTCAGTTCATAAAATGTCTACCATAATTGACCCTTGGTTGGCCTTACTCTGAGAATCTTATGATGGCTTCACAAAGTCCAACGTGCTTGAGCTGCTTGTCCACATGAGTCTCTGCCGGATGGTAGTAAAGCACTTTCCCGAGTTCCTAAATTACCCATTCCAATTACTCAACTTATAAGTTAATAGAATTAACGTGAATTCCGCCTTCCTTACGTCATCATGATCGTTTCCAAATGTTGGGTTGAAAATGTAGAATTCCTTGAGCTCAACGTTCGGATTCCCATTGGAAATGTTGTTCTCCATTCCACTCACCACACAACTCCAGTTTCGATTCCAGAAATACTGGACAAATTGTTGGAATTCTAAAAATCCTTTTTTTTTCTTTTCTTGTGGGTGTAAACACTTTGGGTTGGAAATTGGCGGGTTCAAATTGGACAGAAGAATGAGAAATATTTGGGAAAATGTTGGGCAAAAGTGTAGAATTTTGATTGCGTTTGAAACGATTTTAATTAGAATTAGAATGATAGATTGTGGAGAATTACAAAGGTGGAAGGGGGGATTGAATCCGATAGAATTGTTTTTGGGTTTTTACATAATTAATTACATTCTTCTATTTTGGGAAAATAATTGTTACCTGACCCTATTCTACATGTTATAATTTAATTAACTCTCTTGCTTTGATTCTATTGGTTGAGTAGTGCACGTATTTCTTTGTGCATGTGGCAAAGGAAGTCTACATACGAGGAATGTCCGTCAGAACTACGATCCTCAACAAGGAATTTCTTCATCACCATCTCCAACTTGTCCCGTTGACGAATTACAGTAAGCTAAAAGGATAAATAAAATCAATCAACAAATGAATTCTTTACATCAATAGAATCCAAAGTCCTTACTCTCATATGCCGGTTTCTTTCTGTTCTCAGTTTCCGTATGAGTGACTTGAGTCGGAGTGACTCGTCTGTCGTGATCTGATCCGGAAGTTCAGTAATAGACTCGGAATTCAACTGGCCAAGGTTAGAAACTCCAAAAATATTCTGGAGCCATTCAGAACTCACACCACTTCCAATCCACAGGAAAATGTAAATCCCGTTCTCTACAAAATAAAATAAAATAAATATAAAAATGGCATGAAAAGCTGTTGGTTGCACATGAGCTTTACCGAGGATATAGGCTGAATCATCCCTTAGTTTTTCTTGTGAGCAACGGACAGGCTGGGGAGTGAATGTTTTGGATGATTCAACTTCCGGTCCAGCGATGCCAAAGAGCTGTGGGTAAAAGTGATGCACACTCGTCTCTACTCCCATGGTCATGACAGTAAACATGGTCCACGAGCGGTCGTCTGGGGTCAAGTCTTGACCTCCTGCAATCGCGTCACTCCGAAGAATGCAGTTGACATACAAGGGAAGGAGCTTGAGGCATTCGGGCAGGATGAGTTGACCAGGCATCGACGGATTGGCACAATGTTTCCGATATGTCGCCAGCATTTGAGCACTCCTGAAACGGTAATGGATTATAATAATTTTATATAAAAGAATTCCAAACCCTGACCTTTGAATAACGCCATCCTTCATTGTCTGTGGAGTGGACTCGATTGATCTGGAAATGGATTGCTTCGCCATGAAATTAATTATCGTGTCCAATTCACAGCTTCGGTACAAATCAGCCATTTGAAGACATGTGTTCAGAGCCAAATTATGAACTCGTAATCTCCGTTGACCTGCGCAGTAGTTCACCAAAATATTAACTTTACATTCAATAAATTAGTTTTTTAATATAATTATTTATTAAATACCATAGATTGAAGTGTAGAGGAGCGCCACTTGAACATAGACTCCATCCTCATCGGTGAGCTTGTCATCATGCTTCACTTCAACAGCAACACTTTTACTCGAATCCACAGCCGCAAGCTCAACATCCGTTGCATTAGCCATGTAGAAATGGCCAAAGAAGTTCAGTAGGACGAACGCCAGTGGACGTGCGCACGCGCATTACAGCATCAAACGCAGTGGCTCGACCCAAGTGCATCGAAAGCTCACCTAACACACGAGCACCATCCACGTCAGCCTGGAATGAAATTAAATTAAAGTGTTTTGAAAAATTAAAATTAAAATTGGTGGATTTCTTTTACCTGGAAGTAAGTGTACTTATTGACAGACCCTTCCAGTGACCCTTGCGACTTGTCCAATGGTGGCCACGTCCACATACGAATTGTTGAAGAGGTAAAGGTCAACTGAGACTCCGCATCCAACACATTCCTGCGCAAGGGTGTTGTAGTAGTTCGTTTGTGGGGTTAAAATAGCCTTTTCCTTGTCAGTCCCAAGAAGTCTCCGATCACCTTCACGATTCTTCAATTTCCCTGGCGCATTTTCATTCGTTGGAAGAGATGAATGGAAAACTAACACTTTTCCTACACGCTCAGCAGCCTGGATCAATAAAAAACAAATTAGCATTTAAATACATTTTTTTTTAAATTATATTTCCCAACCTTCAGAGCTTCCATTCCTCCTTGAATCGCAGCACCAAGTGTTCCTTCAGTTTCTTTGGTATCCGCAAACATATTTGGGATTTGGTTCATAAGGCTCTCAATTGATGCTTTTGCTTCTCCGCGAGGGACAAAAAACCCGTCGAGGATTGGCATAAACATGTCAGAAACGTCAGGCACAATCACCATTTGAGGTTGAGCCAAAGTAGGATCGATGTTATAAAAATGAACCTAAAATTAAATTTTTACATCAACATCAAGCATATAATCAATCAGGGGGGAATATTTAATAATTCTTTACCTTTGAGTTGTATGTGATGAATCCAACTGGAGTATGGGCTGGGAGTGATTCCAAAAGTGGAATCATGTTAGCACACAACAAATTGACTAATCCTGATTTGACATTGTTGTAAGATACATCAATCGCAAAAATATAGCCAGGCTCCTTTGGAAGAACGTTGGCCTGAAAAATAAAATAAAATAATTATTCAACTGCGGATTTCCACTTAATAATGGAAACAATAAAAACTAAAACTCACCCTGCAGTACTCCATTGTGGCCACGAACTCGTAAGAGCCTCTCCATAGCTCTGGCCTGTCCCATTTATCTGCCCTTTGACCTGTGTGGTCCAAGTGCTGGAAGTATTCTGGAGGGACCTCGGTCGTGGCCTTGCACAAAAGGCACTGGAATCTCCTCCCTCCATCGATGAATTGCATCAGAGGAGACATGTATGCTTTACAGCGAATGCAACGGACTGGACCCACAGCACCCAAGTCAACACACGTCATCGGCTGCTCATCAGGAGCAGGATTTGCAAATGGATTTATCTACATCAAAACGTAGCTTTAAGTTATTCTTTTGATTATAATGTGGTGGTGATTAATGTGTAACTTACAACAAGAGCAAATGGAACAGCTGTTTGCTTCATCATATCAGGCTGCGACGGCACTGCATACATTGTGGATCGAATGTAACGTGGACTCGAGTTCCCTTGATCGTCAACCTGGAATTTAGTCGTCACTAAGGGTGGTAAAAGTCCTCTTTGATCCGTTCGGAATACTCCACCACGAGTCTGTTGATCTTCTTGCATTACACTGATCTACAATGAAACAAGAATTAATAAAAATAAGTTTAAATTTTCACATTTTTAACTTACAGGTGATGGCATTTGTTCCGGGTCCAATTTTCTTCCTTGCGCTCCAGGAGCTGGTTGCTGAGCTCCGTAAGGCCCCGCCGGTTGTGGCATTGGAGGCTGTGCTCCGTACCCAGGGACAGAAGGCTGTGCTCCGTACCCAGGCATTGGAGGCTGTGCCCCATATCCAGGCATTGGAGGTTGCATTTGACCCGGCCCACCTGGTCTCGGAGGAAGTGAACTTGGTCCATTCTGGTAATGGCCAAACCGCTGCGGTGGATTTGAGACTCCTGGTGGTGGGAGTGGTGGATACTGCTGCTGCATTCCCTGCCCTAGTGCTGATGGTGGGTACATGCCTGGTGGCTGTTGTGGTTGTTGCTGGTGACCTGTCTGTGACATGGGTCCAAATACCTTTGGCTCTTGCTGAGTCCCTTTGGGAGGCTGTGGAGGATTTGAGACTCCTTGTGGTGGGAGCGGTGGGTACTGCTGCTGACCCTGCCCTAGAGCTGATGGTGGGTACGTGGCTGGTGGCTGTTGTTGGTGACCTGGCTGTGACGGTGCTTGGTACATGCCTGGCGGCTGTTGTTGGCTACCTTGCTGTGACGCCGGTGGGTACATGGCTGGTGCCTGTTGTTGATGACCTGGCTGTGATCCCGGCGGGTACATGGCTGGTGCCTGTTGTTGGTTACCTGGCTGTGATCCCGGCGGGTACACGGCTGGTTGTTGTTGCTGCTGGTGACCTGGCTGTGACCCCGGTGGATACATGGCTGGTGGTTGTTGTTGGTGACCTGGCTGTGACGGCGGAGGAGGGTACGTGGCCGGTGGCTGTTGGTGACCTGGCTGTGACGGTGGTTGGTACATGGGTGTTTGTTGCTGCTGCTGGTGACCTGGCTGTGACACGGTTCCGAGTGGCCTTGGTTGTATTCCTTTTGGTTGTTGTGTTGGATATCCTTGTTGTGGGTGAACTCCATTTTGCTGTTGTGGAGGGTAGCCACCCCCCACTGGTGGCTGCTGTTGGAGGAACATTGGATTTAAACAACTAAGAATTTAATGACGATTAACCACCTCAAATTAGTCAATTTATACTTTCACAGATTTGGAGATTGACACAGAAAAAGTCAGCAGAAGGGATTCAAAAACCGCTGAGCAAAAATGTTTGTTTTTCACACAGGGTGCAGCACTTCCAGCTCACATAAAAAGATCATAAACTGTCAAAATAAAGAATTTATACTTTTAAAGTAAACCATTTGTTCAAATTAAAGTAATAAAAGCTCAACAAAACCTTCTAATTACTTCTATAAGATTAATAATTTCCAAATCGTAAAGTTTACTTGCCAAAAGTGTCACTAAAATAGTTGTAGACATGAAACTATTTCAATTTAGTTTGTCTAAATGTTGATTGATAAATTGACTGAATCTCCTTGTGCTGGATGTGTTTAATTTTGTATTTTAATTCCTTTTATTGATAATTGTTTGTAATTGGATTAGTTTTGTATTTGTTGAGAAGAGAAGTTCTTGCCGTGGGTTGTTTTCCTCAGCTGAGATTTTCAATTCCACGTCAGCCCTGGGTTGAGTTGGCACGAAATGAACAACCGCGGGAAAAACAAAACAAAGAACCACGTGGACAAAACAAAATAAAAACAGCCAATCGCAACACAACATCAATCCCTTTGTCTCTTTTTTTATTGAATGTTACAGATTGAAGTGAGATTCATTTATTTCCAAACGTCCTCCGTTTACTTCCCAGACCAGCCGTCATAACCTACCATTATTAGGTTATTAGCTACCATTATTAGGTTATTAGGTTTTTATTTATTATTATTAGGTTACTCTCGTAAGTAGGGTAGCATCGGAGGTCCCACCATCTACCGTCCGGAGAATGTTCCCCTCGGTATGTTGACCTGTAACGACAGATTTTGGACTTGAGGCGCCCCATAGACCAACAACAAACTTTCTTCGGGGCCCAATATGGCCTCTGGTCAACTAAAATTCAAAGTTAAACTGACAATGAAAAGTTAGTTACACATTATAATTGTAGAATGGGACATTCTGAACTTACGTGCACCACACCTGAAAGATAAAACAAAGATTGTATTACTATATACTCCATATTGCATGATTGTGAATGATTGCGAACTTACAATTGACCTTCATGAAGACACTGTAAATGGACAGAGAATAGAATTGTAGTTCACTCTGTTTGATTAAGGCATTGAACTACTTACATCTCTGTCTGGGCAGTAGGCTGTCTCTTCACCTAATCGTTTGCAGTCAGCCAACGTCTCCTGGCATTCAATGCCACCTAATAACACTACAAACAGCACAAGTAATCCAATCACTCCCATTACTTCAGCTAAAATGAATACAATCACAACGTCAATGGAGTCATACGTTTGTTGTTCGTCGGCAACCTTCAGCCTTGGGTGTTGAAGGCGAAAGCAATAAAGCTCCAAGTTTTTTTTTGTTTTGAAGTAGGTTTAATTGAAGCATAGGATTTATTACCAATGGAATCACGGAATGAAGGAAATTTTAATTTATCATAAAAGAATCCAAATTACCCAAAGGAATAAACACACTTACAAAGTCAAATGAATGTAGTCGTATTCTATTCTATTGGTAAACAAGTAATTCAATGACACTTTGATTTTATTTTACTGCAATTTGTCAACCGGTAAGTCATAAGGTGGAATAGTCAGGAGAATTAGACATTAAATATTTATTTCTGATGTTATTTATTCCTGCTGTTTACATACTATAGCTAACAGTTCTGACAAATTCATGCTGTGTTCCAGTATGTCTGTATAGTATGTTCCCTTCACCCGTCAGTCCAAGAGTCGTACCGTTCATACTAGATAGATGAAGACATATTTTAATTGATTTAATTGATTTAATTGATGTAATTGATTTAATTGATTTTAATTGATGTAATTTAATTACTGTTGGATAGCATCGTAGATCCCACCATCTCCCGTCGACTGAACGTTCCCCCCAGTATGTGCTCCTGTAGCGACATGTCACGCTAGTCAGTCGACCCATCGAGTAGCAACAAGTTCTCCGATTAATCGTAGTACCCAATTTGAAGTCAGCTAAAGGTCAGCTAAAGGTCAGCTAAAGTGTGAATTGGAATTTAAATGAATTGTTACTTACAACTACCGCATCTGAAATAAATTATTCACAATATTAAGTTAATTGGGTAGATTGATTGACTTACAGGGAACCCGCGTGGAGACACTAAACAAACAAAAACATTTATAAATTATAATATGTTTTTCATTTCCAATGATTAAATGTTTACTTCATTGTCATCTGGGCAGTAAGAAGTCTCCTTCTTACGTTCAACACAGTCCCAGTAGCTCTCAGAGTTCACCACAACCAGTACAGAGGTCAACACAACAATCAAACCAACCAATCCCATCGCTCCAATGAAACTGAACTAACTATAATGGGAATAAAACTCATATATGCCAAATGCTCTCAATGCTTTCCATTGTTCGGAACAATCAATGGAATTCCACATTCAACCTTCAAGTTAAGTAAGCAGTGTGTCTTACCGACAAAGAATCAACCGCCTACTCTATACTTAAAGGAGAAAAGGATAAACAAAGTTAATGAATTCAAATCCCAAATACGTTTCAAACTTTTGTGGATCTCATAAGTAAAATAAAAATAAAATTCTGACTATGTTTCAACCTTCTTAACTTTCGTAATTCCTTTCTTAATTTTATTGACTTTAATGCGACGTTTATAAAAATACAAAGTTTAGTTTTAAAATCCATTGCGTCTGATTGGTTGTTGTTCGTTTGGCCATTGCACAGTTCCTCCTTCACGCAGTCGAAGTCTCGTCATGTGTTGATGATAGAGACGTTCTTTGAGCATACGTTGTTGCTGCATTTGCTGATGTTGATTCAGGTACGGTGGACTTCGGAAAGTTTTCCTCCGATTCAATCCATTTGGCTGTGGATTTCTGCGCATGACAATCGGAGGTGGGGCTGGTCTCCGGAGGTACTTGGAACGATCAATCATCGTCACCTGATGACTCGACTCCTGCTCAGCTGTCGGGAATTTCACTCTGCTAGACGCAAAAGGTGGGGAAGGAATGGGCTGGGACGGGGTGATGACAGCAGAAGGCTTTGGAGTACGCTTGCTCAGAATTGTCGTCCATTTTGTCCCTTCAAGACTCTGGTCAGACTGCACTGTGGTCGTAGTAGGTCGGAGTTTAAGAGCTTCTGAGAATGATGGCATGATGGAGCCAGTTGGAGCAAACCCTCCACCACCAGTGGTGTCGGGGGCACTCGGAACTATTCGGGGAGGATTCGGTCCAGTTTGGTATGGTTGTTGATTTGTATTTGGATACTGGACGTTAGACTCTGGTTCTTCGTAAACAACTGGGCGCCAACTGTCACCCACTAAGGGCACAAACCCTCCAGAAGAGGAGGTCACAGAAGGTTGGAAATTGTTTGTATTGGAATGGAAATCAATGGGTTCGGGGGGAATAAATCCGGAAGAATTTCTTTCTCGGGAGGATTCGGGTGAGGTGGGAAGAGTGGCTGGAGTCGTTGATGCAAATTCCTTGAAGGCATACACTTCGAAAGTATTGTGGTGGTGCATTGGAGCAGTGATTTGAGGTAAGTGTTGCACCTGCGCAATGCTTCCAGGAGAGTTGTGTGCATGCGCAGTAGTAGGTGGAGGATTTTCATCAAATAATTGAGGTGATTGGACGACTGGCGTTGGTGGTGGATGTCTGTACAAGTTTTCATCGACCTCACTCACTGGTCTTCTCCTGATCAAGTAGTCAATGCTCCCACTTCCATTCGCATTCTGCAGAAACCCTTCCTGGAAATTGTTCTCTCCAGTCTCGATTTCTTCTGAACCCTCTTGACTGTTGAATTGTGTCTGCTGGGCATGCGCAACTTCCTCTTTTGTTCCTTCAGATGGAATTGTCTCTTGGATTCCACGGATGATCAACTTCTCTTGGAATTCAGAAGAAGGAGTGTGTTGTGTCTCTGCAAAATGAGAATTGGGTCTCACAAGAACTTTATTCATTCCAAAGTCTTCCTCACTTTCCTCTTCCACTTCCTCCTGATTGGTGGGTTCCACTTGGGACAAATTGGCTGGGAATGAGGTGGAAAGTGACAAAGGAGGAACTGCGGTTGCGTTGTTCAATTGGAAATGTGGTGGTGGGAGGATGAGGTGTGAATGGAATTCTGAACCAGCACTGCTCAGTGGCTCCCTCTCGTGAATCCGTGGAGAGTCAAACACCAACGAATGACCATCTCCATCCTGCTCATGCGCAGAAGGAGACTCCTCTGGATCAATAATAATTTCAGGATTTTGTTTAGGATCGTAAGCAATGTGGATGACATGGCTTGGCAACCCTGTTTCAGATTCTCCATCTTCCTCCATCTCTTCTTCATACCCTTCAGCGTGCCCTTCCTCATAAGGGCGTCCCTTTGCATACCCCAAGAAATCACCCCCTGTAGGGTTCAACTTCGTCGTGTCTGAAGTAGAAGGTGGGAATTTGGGAGCAAGTTCCTTGAGGAGTTCTTTGAAAGATGTTGTGGATGGTGTGGGTTGTTCCGGTGTATCGTCGCCTGCACTGCCCAGTCGATTAGGCCCCATTTGACCCCTGTTGAACATATTCATCAAGATTTCTGCAAGGCTTGAACGTCTTGGGGGTATTTCGGTGGTCGGTGGAATTTCTGAAACATTTGGCCTTATAGGATCCACGGATGGTTGTTGGGTACTTCCAATTGATGAATTGTTTATGGTTGCAACTTGTTTAGTTGAATTTGTAGAATTCTTTCCACTTTCTGTTTCGTTTACAAACCATGATGGAAGAATGGCTGATGTGAAAACCCCATCTTCAGTTTCCTTTGTGATTAGTCTCTTTTGATCTTCATTTCCAACCAAAATGTCCATAAACTCTTGATTGGTGAGTGATCCTTCAATTGGTGGGACTTTGTCTTTTTCCAAAATGAATTTTGGTCCTTCTACCACCTCCAATACTTCCACAGGAGGTCCAAAACTAGGAAGCTTTGGTGGTTCTTCTGCCACATTTTCTTCCATTGGGGCCATTGTGGAGGTCGTCCAAGTTCTAATTGTTGTTTTGATCCTCAGGTTTCCATTGGAAGGAACAATCTTCTCATTAGAAGAAAATATCTCCGTCTTGTTCTTAAACTTGGGAACCAAATTCTTTATAATTTGATCCAAAATGTCACCACGACCGCCTGGTTTTTCTTCTATCGAGGGTTTAATACTTGGTACGTTTTGTTGCTGGAATTCCTCGTTCAATTTGTCAGTTGATGTTGAGAATGAAGTGATTGGTGGACCACGATGTGGTCTTCGTTTGTTACTCACTGGATTGACATGTGAGGAAGGAGGCATGGAGAAGAGGACATGCGCATGCGTAGTAGTGGACAAGTTCTCCTCAGAAGAAGAACCTCCGGAGGTTGTTGTGGGTGGGTTCCAACGTTCATTGCTTCCGTCAGCATTGACCAATGGATGCTTGGGAGTATGTCGATCACTGAATCCAAGAGTGGACACGCGCCGTGGGGTATTGGCCTGAGGCACCTCAATGTCATTCCTTCTGCTCGTAGTCTCGTGCTCAGTGGTCACCTGAATAGAAATAAATAGAGAGATGGTGTTGATTTTAGCATGTAAAGAACAATGGGTTTTTGAAAGTGAAAACAAGGTATTGGACAATGGGTGATGAAAATTCAATTGTGGAACAGCCGAGAGTTGCTTTACTTTGGCCAAAGGGTGTTCATCTCATTTCACCCTTGATGACACAATTGGAAAATGAATAAATGAAAGGGTGTGGCACATGTCGTTGATTGTTTGGCCAAATTTAGAAACCAACACCTTCATTCAAGTGCCATTTGGATGGTCAAAAGGTGGATTTCTTTCCTTACTTTCACTGTTGTTCTACTTGTGAGTGGCGGGGGTGGAGTTGAGGTTCTGGTGGGACGAGGTCTAGACGTGGAAGGTGTTTCTGTTGTTGACATTGTCACGAAGACAGGGTCAAATGGGTCTGCAGTGGAAGTGAAATGCAACCGTGGGTGGGAACTCACTTCCGGTCGGATGGTACTCCAACTACCATCACTCACATTGTCTTTAGTAAAACCATACAGGAGGTCCAGGTCATCAAAAACACCACCACCACCACCACTCCCACCAATCAGAGAACGACCTACAAACAGATGCATTTAGACAAAACTCATGATTGGGATTCCTCGCTTTGTTTGAACATGTTTGATGTGTTTTGTAATTCATTAATTGGAGAGTGAGTGATGGGAATTGGTGCATAAGTTTATAATGAATGTTGAATGTTTTACTTTTGAGGACAAAGAAGACTGTGAGGATGATGGAAGCTGCGAGTCCTATGAGAAGAATGACAGAAAAGAACCAACAGAGGACGCCAGTGAGACCACGACATTTACAGCAGTCTTCCTCAGAGTCTGAATACTCTTCTTCGTACATTGCATCGTGGTAGGCTCTCTGGAAACAAAAGGTCAATCAGATTAGAATCAATTGAATGGAATTAAGAATTGGGACATTGAAATGGACTTGTGTTGAGTGTTTGATTGGATGGTCTCTTCACAATGTAATCCTTTGAGATCTTCATTTGGGAATCTTTTGGTCACGGGAGGATGCGGAGTCTCTCTATGGTCCATTCACTCTTCTATGCACTCCTCCTCACACGCTTCAAAGGAATGAGCAGTGAGTCAATGGGACAGTGGGTCACCCCATTATCCAGCACAAATCAACACACCAATCTCAATCAATTACAATTACAAGTACAAACTCACCCGGGGAAACATTTGACCACTCCGACCAAACATGGCTAATTAATGGAGGATATAAGGAACTTCTGTGCACAAAAACAAAATAAAGATTTGTGCACTTTCAAGTGTCTCCGCTTGAGAGTCGTTGGAGCAATTCTTCCCAGTTTAAACATGGACGGGACATTGTTTTAAATGGGTTGGTCACTTAGTCACTCTGACTGGAATTCATTCCAAGAAAGGAAGGAGATTCTTGTGTGTGTTTCTGCACGTGTTGTGGCGGCAGAGTTTGGTTTTGTTGTTCGTTTGTTGAGGATCTTCGATGTACTGCGGTGGTTTGTTCCCATTTGGAATTTAGGAGTATCTCTGAATCCCCTTCCCCACAATGCAATGGGTCTTTTTAATTCCCGAATAAAATGGAATAAAATGAAATAAAAGGATTCTGGATTCCCATTGGTTGATGGGTTGTGGCTAGGCATGGAAGCACATCTGGGATTCATCATTACACCAATCACAATTAAAGGTAGAATCCACTAATGTACAATTTACAATTGAGAAGGAATCATCACTACACTACGACTCAACAATGTTCACAATGCAGAGACTATTCTTAGAACTCTGTTGCTTAATGGAGGTCAAGTTCTGTTGACCCAAAAGATAAAGATTTGGAGGTTAGTTTTATTGACATTCCAATTGGGAACATCCACACACTTAATTACCCTCAATCCCCTCATTAACACTCGCAAATACAAACGACACAAGACACAATCCTTTCCATTCTGCAGGAAGTAGAGGATGAAAGGAAAGAAAAAAGAGACAAAGATGATGATTTTTCATTCTCATTTTGTGACTCTATTTGTGGTATTTGTGTTGACTTTGTAATTTAAGCATGAAAAGTGTATCAATTTCACCCACATTTAATTCTCTATTGCTCAACAGTTGTTTAATGTTGCAAGGATTAAATTGTGATGAAATGAAATGGTTTAATTTTAATTCCGAGTGAAGGAATAAAGTCCCGTTCAGTCTCCCATTCACCCACTTTTCCTACAAAGCGTGTCCAACACATTTAAAGGAAGAACCAACTGCCTTGTGGAAAAGAATCAGTGGACCCATTTCATTCATTACCTTCATTCACTACAATTCAACATTAAATATAAACCATCAATTACATATAATATAAAATGATCAATTCATTCACAAATGAAAACTCTTGGTTTATTCTCGGAATCAAAAAGGGACTTTTACAGAGACAATTGACACAATACTTAGACAGAAAAAATACATTTGTGGTTCATTCTCTTGAGATTCTTCTTTTTCCGTTCATTTGACTACAATGTACCAAGCATGGAGTACAGCAATTGCATAGAACGGTGGAGAGACGGTGGCGAGGTAGCAGAAGAAGAAGTTGAGGGCAAACTCCCATCCACATCCGATGACGAGGAAGACAGGCAATGGTGGCAGCAGCATCGCAAGCATGAAGAGCAGAACCTGGGCGCAGGTCATCTTGTGAGATTCTAAAATAAGGAAAAGGAAATGAGAATGTTGGATGGAATTGAATTGAATTGAAATGAAATGTTGGAATGTCTTGTGTTGTTGGTTGGACCAATCAACTCTCACTCTGTTGTCATGCGCACCAATTCCTTCTTTCACTACTTTTGTCTTTCCTCTCTGGCCACAAAACGACAATAGAATTGTACCTAATGATGATGGAATTATTCATTCATTTCCACCAAATTGCACAATTCCCTTTACTTTAATCTTTTGTGAAATGGGTAGAAATGGAAGAAGATTTGTGTGAGAGTAAAGCAAGGAACTGGAACGATTGTGTTTAATTGGAATCAGATAAATGGAAATGTCCGTCAGTTGTTTGTTTGATTGATTGTGTTTGTGATTGGTGGGAAATGGAGGTTATGCTGTGCATATTGTAACACATTTCATAACTAAAAATGAATTCTTCCGGGGGATTCAAGCATTACTCAATTAGTTTGAGATTAAGGGAGAGTGACATGCAGATTAAGGGAATAAATGGAGGAAAGGAATTGCTTCATTCCCTTTAAACATTCGGAGAATGTACGATGCTTATTGTCTAATATGGACCACATCCAAACAGTTCTCTTTCAACATAATTCAACATAACTTATGCGTTTACTCCAGAATTTAATTTTATTCCAAGACACAAGTTTACATGTTGATGCATTTGAATGTAAACAAGGTCAATTGACCACACTTTGATCTTAATTTATTTAATTGTGTTCAATTCAAAGTAAAAAGAAGATGAAAACAAGAGCCAATCAACAGTCATCGCAATGGAATCAAAGCACCTCATCCTCTTTCTTGTCTTTCTTTTAGTCTCCATTACATTCACTTGGGTTGAAGGAGCATTGGAAGAACGTGCTGAGATTCTGCTCAGAAGAAGCACTCGTGAGTAGAGCACATGCGCAGTATCACTCTAATATTTCTCTTGATTCCACAGGGTCATTGGCAAAGAGATTTGCACTGGAATAAAATGGTGAAGATGAAGAAGACTAGAATTTAAAAGTTGATTGGAATTAGATGTGGTGTTGGAGTGTTGATTATGTTGTAATAAACTGTCCTTATGCAGTGGTTTGTTCAGTAAGGATTGTTTTCTACATTATTTTTAGTCTTAAAATTAGTTTAATTTATGTCAGACTGAGCTACTGTTGACTGAGTTTAAACTGGAATTTTAATCAGAAGAATTACGCAATGCCAATTAATAGTTACACATTCAAAACACTGTAGATGGCAAGACCTCCTTGGAATTAATTCAAACCTCATCAGTGGAATATTTTCAACACTTTTGTTCATTCTCACTACTGTGATGTTCATATTGATGGAGACGTCTGATTGGTTGGAATGATTTGTAGTAAACTAAATTATGTTAATTGTTGAAACAATTACTTTAATTATTGACCTCTCAAGAGAGGATCTTTGAATAATTCAACCATTAAAATAAAGTCTATTTAAACTACAGAAGCCAACATTCAAATTACAAAAGGGAATCCCAACCCCAAGTGGCAGTTGCACATGCGCAATGAAGACTAGGTTCATTACATCCAACAGTAGTGCCAGTTTAACCAGTTTCAATGGGTTCGGAGCCACTACTGAAGTATCCAGTCTGACCCCTGATGAGGTCAAACGAGGAGTCCATGTGGAATACAACAAAGAAGAACAGGACAAAGGACCTTCATTCTTTGAAAGGGCCTTCAAGTAATTAACATTCCCTATACCTTCACCATCAATCCAATTGACCTTTGACCTTTCTTTATTAGAAAAAAGAATCTTGAGCGAACTTTTCCAATTCTAAGATGGGGTCGAACGTACACAGTTCACAAATGTATTTCTGATTTGATTGCTGGAGTGACCGTAGGTCTCACTGTCTTGCCACAAGGTCTTGCCTATGCTACAGTCGCTGGGTAAATTCATCCAATCAAAAGAATCAATATCTTTATTTCATTTCAATTTCAGATTGCCACCAATTTACGGACTTTATTCAAGTTTTGTTGGATGTTTTGTGTACATATTCTTTGGTAGTACAAAAGCCATAACAATTGGACCAACTGCAATTCAATCTATTTTGACTTACAAGTACACTTATGGGAAACCTCCAGAGTATGCAGTTTTCCTTTGTTTTGTGACTGCAGTTGTGACATTGGCCATGGGGATACTTAGACTAGGTCAATTGAACAACTAAACAAGAATTAACAAGAATTAACAAAAGATAGATACTTATTATGCTAATTATTAACTTTCCAGGGTTTATTGCCAACTTTATATCTGCCCCAGTCATCAGTGGATTCACTTCCGGTGTTGCATTGACGATTGTTGCCACCCAATTGAAGTCTCTGCTTGGACTCCATTTTGACAAGGAAGGGTTCCTCCCTACAGTCATTGGAGTCGCACAAAACTTCCATGATCACAAATACTGGGACACTATCATGAGCATCATTGGACTTGCAACATACGTCATACTAAAAGTAAGCTTTTGATAGATGTGTCTAATAAGAGTTTAATATTTAATCCATTTTATATATTTATTAGTACATTCAGAACATTGTTGGGATGTTTGTAAAGGTGAACAAACCAGTGGATAAGGGACTGTGGCTTCTGTCAACTGCAAGAAGTGCCATCATCATAATTGCAGCTACTGCATATGTCATGATAACAAAAACAAAACTATTCACACTTGTTGGTAATACACACAATGGAGTTATAATTATAGTTTATGATTAATTGATTAATTGAATGACCTTAGGTAAGATTACACCTGGACTACCACCGTTTACACCTCCACCTTTTACTATTTGGGATCCAAGCACAAACACAACGCACTACTTGCCTGACATTTTGTCTGAAGAAGCTTCAGCCCTACTTGTTCTTCCACTCCTTGGGGTCATGGGTCACATAACCATTGCAAAGGCATTTGCAGGCTCAGATCGTGTGGATTGCACTCAAGAAATCCTTTGCATTGGGATATCAAATGCAATCTCATGCTTCTTTAGCTCGTATTCCATCGGAGGAAGTTTCTCAAGGACAACTGTCAATGCTATGAGTGGCGCAGAATCACCAGCAGGTAGGTCATCATCATCTAATAATAATAATAATAATAATAATAATAATAATGATAATAATAATAATAAATTGTTTATTCTTTATAAGGTGGACTCATCACTGGTCTAATGGGTAAACAAAACACAAATATTTAAAATGTAAATTAATTAATTTTAACATAATTTAAAATATGACTTTTAGTTGTGCTTGCACTTCAGTTTCTGACTCCTACCTTTGCGTATATTCCAAAACCAAGTCTTGCTGCTATCATCTCTGGTTCTGTCATATTCATGGTTGACCTTTCAATCATCATGCCACTCTGGAGGTCAAAAAGTAAAGTAAAAAAGGAGATTTATCTTAGAATGTGTAATAACTTTTAACTATTTGATTAGAGATGGATTTGATTCCTTGGTCATTGACCTTCCTTGTGACTATTCTGGTTGGATTGGAATTTGGAATAATGACTGGACTGGTCATTTCTGTCTTTTACCTTCTTTACTACCATGCAAGACCAAGGGTCAAAATACTACAAGGAGAGGTCAACAATTATATTATTCTGTTGTATCCATTTACACTTGTTCTAACCATTCTATTATATTATTGTAGACGAGTAGTGGGAATAGTTTCACTATAATTGTGCTGGACAGGTCAATGACCTTTCCCTCTGTTGACCACATTACATATGAAATCAACAAGGCTGTCAACAGATGGGGAAACAGGAGAGTACCAGTAGTAGTCGATTGTCATCACATACAATATGCAGGTATTAATTATTAAATTACAATTCATTATATTTCAATTAATCAATTAATTCAATTAATCATTTTATAGACTACACTGCTGGAGGGGCGATTCGAGACATGATTAAAAATCTGAAATTGCAAAACTATGATTTGGTATTTTGGCAATTGAAACCTTCCATTTTGCATGTGTTGAAGGGTGTAATGTACAACACGGGAATTGCTTTTGTCCACTGCCAATCAGAGGCTGATGTGGAGACAATCATTGACGGTAAGGACCACCCACAAGTGGAAAGCATGGAAACTAATCCTCCGGGTCACTGCGCAGATGCATCGAGGATACGAGAGAATGGAGCAGTGGCAGTACCAGACTGGCAAACATCCATACCTAGAAGCTCTTCTGCTTCCGAATTATAAACAAAAAATAAATTACTTTTCACAGTTTAAATAATAAAATCAATCAACCATTTGCCCAACATCACTCACTCATATCCTTCTGTTCATCTCTATAAACCTGTTTGGGCCGTTTGTACCGTTGACATTTGGATCAAGTTGAACTCTACAACGCAGTTTAGAGTCACATCAACAGTCACATCATACACTCCATTCAGAAATCATTGACTTAGGTGCTGGTGAGTTTACTTTCTGAAGGTCACAATGAAGGTGAGGTCAATTCCATTCATATCAAATTAAATATTACTAACTAATTCATTTGTCCAGGTGATTCTTCATTCTATTCTGTTCTGGAGCAGTGGATTCCTCCTCCTGTTGACAATCCAGAATGTCTTGTCTTGTGGTCGTCCAGTCATGCATTTGGACAAGGAAGGGAATTTCATTGAACCAGGTCAACGACCTCAACCACCAAGGAATGTGGGAATTACAAGGAAACCACCGACAAGACCCATTTATCAAACCACCCCATTGGACAAAGACATGATGATGCAACAACCAATCAAAAACTATCCCTACCCAAGGCCACCATCACGACATCGTCTGCGCAGACGCTCAAGAAATCCCACGGTGGAAGTGAAACCTCATCCAGGTGGAGAAATCATGTGCAATTGAATATACAAACAAAATAAAACTACTCTAATAACAACATTCGAATAATTCTGACAAAGTTTGATGTCGTTATTTATTTGAATCTGTTGGAATCCACACTTTAGTTTGTTTGATCTCCAAAATTGATTAGCAAATGAAGATTTAATGGATTTTGTGTGTTTTGACTTGAATTTGACCTCATCCCCCATGCATGCTCCAAAATCAGAGTGGAATGACCCTTGACCCCTTTGAGTAGGAAACCCAAACATAGACTCTGTTCTTTACATTTCCTTCCCGGAATAGAAATCTTAGCAACGTGAATGATCAAAAGGAATAAATTATAATTGAATTGTAGATCCTCTAATGAATCTCCTGCGTATCATGACAAACCCACTGGAATGTCTGGAAAAAGAAACCAATGACTTCCGCCTACGCGTCAGAAGAATTCCGTCTCCCTTAAGCGATAGTTGGTTTTAGATTTATTCTCAGAAGTCAATGTCCAGGTGAGGTGAAGATTGTCCAGGAGTCTCCATCTCCATTTGCATCTCCATTTGCATCTCCATTTGCATCTCCATTTGCATCTTCATTCCAAACAGACACAAATACAAGTCAGATGAACTGCATTTCCCTTTCTGTCGTCAAGTAAACAGAATGTAAGGGAAATGTTTGTTTCTTGCAGTAGTTGACCTCTGTCCTTTCACTCACTTCCATTCAACCTTTCAATCAAGACGGTCGCTTTCAAACATCAATCAAAATAAAAAGTACTTGTTACTCGCAATTGGAAGAAATGGACAACAAGTTGGAGGAAGAGTCTCACACACAAACTCACATCAGGTAAATTAACATTCTAAAAAGAAAGCCCTTTGGATTAACATTAATTTTCACACTCAATCCCTGCAGAGAAGAGGAAATCCATCCAAATGAAGAGTCAATGGACCTTGATTATGGGATGGATACTCCACCAAACACGCCTGCGCAACCGAAAGACGGAAACACTTTCTTTGAAACAGAAAGTGAAACGGAAGGAAACATAGATGAAGCGGAGTCTGCGCAAAACCCGCCTGGAAATGGTAAAGATGAAAGCATTGTGAGAGCCAATAGTTGTTTGAAGACTAAACTTGATTATTTTATTTCAGAGTGTGGTGGTCCTGTTGGATTGATTGGAGACCAAGACCCGTTCTTTGGTGACATTGAAGTTGAGCGTTACTTGAATTACTCTTCCGACTGGTCAAGAGTTTGGTAACATTCAGAGCTGTTCCACTGAATCAATTTTCGATGGAATGGAGAACTTGGAGACTGAACAGTTTGCAGATGATGATGCATACATGGATGTGTATTTACACATTGCAGCCATGCGTGACATTTGCCAGAATCATCCTGGTCTCTTACCCACAGTTGACAACATTCTCCAGGCAACGATGAACGACCACCAGACGAGTATTCAGTCAAATGCACCACCGTCCCTCCCAACTGCACCATCTCCTCCCTTGTTGTCTGGTGACGGGGAATGGGAAATCATTCAAGAATTCCTCCAGGAACAACCAGAGTTCATTCAAATTAGTCCAAATGAGGGAAACTGTGAGTCAATTCTTATCACATTCTTCTCTCTCCATTCAATCAAATATTCAAAACATCTTTTCCTTTTTCAGCTCCTCCTCTTGGACTTCCATCCAACCATCCTTCCTTACCTTTGGAATTACCAACCACAAATGGATCACAAACGAAAGACCAATGCCCTGATGACCACCCTGATGACAATGAAACCCTCCAGACGCTCAAAGATGTCAACAATGTGAAGCCCAAAGAAGCGAAAGATAAGAAGGGCGGGATTCGTGTGATATTGCAACAGCACCATGTCAACCGTGAAGCTGAGTTGATGGAAGGAGCAGTGGACATGCGCAAAGAGAAGACTCCCCCCAAGCCTCCAATTGAAGAGGATCCAGACGTCATCTTCGTATGCCACAAGAAAAGGACATCGAAGCCCCGAAGTGGCCGAAATGGAATTTCACAGATGGAATTGCGCTCGCGCAAACCTCAAGCCACAGGTGAGTCATTGGAAGAGGAAGCTAAGGTCAATGAACGTCTGAGTTTTGCGCAAGAGTTGAAGATGAAAATCTTTCAATTTGCACAGGAGGACACTTCTTCTGACTCTTCCCAAGAGAATTGAAGTTGTAATCGTTTATCTGTTCAGTTCCACTTTGTGCCTTTTTGTACTTGTGTTAATTAAGTCCTATTTAGAGTTATGCTTGTTCAGTTGTAGCATTCAATTCATCAATTCATTAATTTATTGATCAATTCTTCTGTACTCGAGTAGTCTTTCTGAAAATTAAATTTAGTTTAAACAAAACAACAAAACAAACGACTTGTCTTTCAGTCATTTCATGTCATTAGCAAGTGATTGGGTCAACAGGAAGGTCAGGAGTTGAGCATATGGACATCAACAAATGGGAGAATTGACGACCTTTTCATCTTTGTCTTCAAGACATGAAGTTGATTTTTGTTTTTCCTTTGTATTTGTATTTGTGAGTGGAGAAGATGGCGATGGTTATCGTAGATTTTCTTTTCCTCCAGCAGAGGGTGGAGGTGAAGATGGAGCATCTTCTGGATCTGGAAGATTAGCTAAACTCGTTGGTCGTTTCCCCAACAGTGGAATATTGTCAATCAACCAGAATTCCTTGCAGCCTTGAAACAAGGGATTAAGAATCTTGGACAAACTAATTTTGGCAGTGGAGAGAATCCAAAGGGTCCAGTTTCTAACCCTTCAAGTGGATCATCAGTCGAAGGAACCAACAGGAATCCACAATATTTTCAATCTAAAGACAATGAAGAGAAACAGACAATAAAGTCGTAACCCTTAAACAATAGAATTAATTAATTAATTAATTAATTAATAAATTAATAAATGAAACCTTCACTTTGAATATACTGTCATCATCAGTTGACTCTTTTAATCGGGTGATGAAATCCAAATTCTAATTGAAGGAGATTAACTTCCCAGTCTTTGTTTTGCACGTGGTGAGAAGGTGAACTCTCCCTTAATTCCTTTGAACTTTGATTGACCTCCACATCCTGAATGGACACTCAAATGTCATACAACTAAAGAACACATAGATAGAGAACTGGTACATTTCCTATTAGAATAGGTCGCTTTTGTTGAAAACCCAAATGGAAAGAGCCAATAGTGAATTTGTAAAGTTACAATTTGTATTAATAAAGGTCAAAGGTTGTAAAACAAAGTAATGAAATCACAGGAATGGAATCAAACGGAGTACAACCACACCCAGTATTTATTTTTAGTCTTTTTAGAGATAAGAAAGAATGAAAAGTAAACAAAATATTCCAAAGATAGCTCAACATCTCCACTTGTAAACTACGTAACAAATGAATTCAAACATATCACATAACAGTTCATCCAATCAATATAGAATTATAGTATTAATAGTATTGGTAGAATTGCAGAGGTCTTTCCAGACACATGCGCAGAATCCTTCCCTCCACCGTCTGGTTTTCGATCTGTGTTCCAGGTGTTTTGTCTGGAATTTTCCAGTTGTATTTTTCTTGTGTTGTTGTGTAAGATTCGGTTGTTTGTTGATGGTTTATTAGGTGTAGAATGTATAATGTTGGGTATGTTTAAATATAGGTCGATGATTTAGCATGTGAAAGTATCCTGATAAGATAGAAGAGGCTCAAGTGGGATCCCGTGGGAGATTAATCCTTAATACCAAAAGTACTGGATAAAAGCACCTATCCATTGGACCAACTCTTCAGTTCATCTTCAACCAACCTCCACAATCCACCAGGAATCTTCTTAAGGTCCCTTGAGTGTCCCTTGAGTGTCCCTTGAGTGTCCCTTGAGTGTCTAGTTATTCAAGTGTTATTCACCGGAAGTGTCTTGTGAGTTTGTCTATGGGTAAATATCGGACGAGTCCTTACAAAGTGGAATGCGGTGAAAGTGTCGCTGGTCGCCTAAGCCTCTGCTGGGGCTTCTTCTTCTTCCTATCTCCATTTCTAATCTCATCAGCCGGGGCACTTGACCCAACTAACATCCCTTCAGTCTCCCTACAAGGGAAGGAGCTGCTCCCATTGGCCAATCAAGAACCCAACTGCACGCCATCTGCACTAAACGACTTCCCTGGAGATTTCTTTACAAGGGAAGAAAGACTGCATGGGGCAGTCATCGTCCACTTCCTCATTTCCTTCTATGCATTCTACGCTCTCTTCATTGTATGCGATGATTACTTTGTACCATCAATTGAGGCAATCACCAGAGGTAATATTTAATAGGTAATTCAATAATATTAACTAATTAATCAAATATTTACATTTATAGATCTTGGGATCTCCACTGACCTCGCTGGAGCTACCTTCATGGCCATCTCTACATCAGCCCCTGAGCTCTTTACAAATGTCATTGGCACCTTTGTTACTAAAGGTAAAGATTAATTATTTATCTTGTGATTGAATTGATTGATTTGTTGTTATTAGGGGACATGGGGGTGGGTACCATAGTGGGGAGTGCCATCTTTAACATCCTGGCAGTGGGATGCTGTTGTGGACTTGGTGCGGGATACGCCGTACAAACACACAAGAAACAGAAACGACCAGTACAACATTCAACAAAAACATTATTATAAAATGAATAGTTTAATTGAATTAATTATTGAATTATTGTAGGGAATAGCCCTAGAGTGGTGGCCTCTGACGAGAGATTGTCTCTTCTACCTTTGCTCCGTTGGACTCCTTCTACTCGTATTGGAAAATCGTCGTATCTACTGGTATGAAGCACTCACACTCCTTCTCTTCTACTTGGTCTACATACTGGGTATGGAAATATTAAAATTATTAAAATATTATAAACAATTAATTGAATTTTAATCATTTTCCAATTCATTAGTTATGTGCAACAACTCCTTGTTTAAAGAAATGGCAGAGAGCTTTGTAAGCAGATGCAGTAGAACCAATTCCAAGACAGAAAGACGCCATTCGATCTACAAGGGAGAAAATGCACCTTTGATTGCCACATCCCCAATGGTCAAGTCATACGTTGAAGCAAAAGCACTCTGGGACCCGGAATCATCAACTTCAGGAGACAGTGAGACTTCGGTTGAAGAGGAAGAAGAACTACTCAGGAGGGCAATACTACAACAAGAATCTAAATGTCTAGAGGAAAAAGGTAATGCCTACTGCGCATGTCAAATCAATGAACCTTTTAAATGAATCTTTTCATCTGCAGAAGGGTGGGGACTTTGTACTTTCCCATTGAAGGGAGGTTGCATGACTTGGCTTGGATGGTTCTTGAGTTGGCCTATCCGCCTCTTCTTGACCTTGACGATCCCCGACTGCCGTGAGCACAAGTGGCGCAAGTGGTACGGAGTCACTCTGCTCATGTGCATAATCTGGATTGCCAGTATGACGTACGTGGTGAGTTGGATGATGGAGATCATCGGAGACACCATCGACATACCAGAGAGTGTCACTGGACTCACGTTCCTGGCCGCTGGGACGTCCATCCCAGAAGTCATTTCGTCAGTGATTGTGGCCAGACAAGGTGAAGATCAGGATTGAGAGAACTGGATTGAGGATTATTTTATTTTATTTTTCCATTGCAGGATTTGGATCGATGGGATTGAGCAACTCGATTGGGTCAAATACCTTTGACCTTTTGTTTTGTCTCGGCCTTCCTTGGCTGATTGAATGTCTCCTCCTGGTGGGGACGGACGTGCCTTATGTGGTCATTCACTCTGGTGGGATCGAGTACTCGGTGGCTCTCCTCATCACTTCCCTCATCCTCTTCTACATCGCTGTGGCAGTGAATGGATTCGTGTTGGACTGGCGCATCGGTGTCATTTGTCTCCTCATGTACGCCATGTTCATCCCAATCGCTTGTCTTTTGGAGCTCAACTTCTTCTTCCCAGTCAACCTCCCAACTTGTCCTTAGAAATCACGATCATCCTGGATGACTTTCTTAATCCAGGATTAACCTTAGCCAATTTTGTACTGATGGAATAAAAGACAGATGTGGGTAGATTGAAGATCAGAATGATGAAATGATCCAATCACTTTTAAATTATGAATTCAATAAGCTCACATCAACTCAAAGGAATTTTAACTGCAATTCCACTGCACAGTGGTGCATGAATAATCCAAACTAACTTGGATCAAAGGTACATTTATTCTCTATTCAATCAAAACAAATCCTACGTCACTCAAATCAAAATGACAAAAGTGTTGTACATTTTAAAATCAAAAGTATCACATGCAAATGAAGTTATTGAAATTGTGTGGATTCCAATTCAGTCTGAAAGAATAAGTTTAAACTTCCATAAAAGGAGAGGGACAGGAGATTTGACCCTTTGGACAGGTCATTAGAGGTCATCTTATGAGCTGTTCTTGACTAATTTCAGTCACATCCACCTCCACCGTCTCCACCACCGCCACAGTCTCCTCCTCCAGAATCTCCTCCGCCTCCTCCAGTGTCTCCTCCACCCCATCCCCATCCGCCATAACTGTCTCCACCACCACCATATGAAGTGTCACCTCCATTGTAGTCTCTTCGCTTCTTCCCTTCACCTGTACAAGGGTACAAGAATCAGAATTAAAATCAAATACAAAAGTACATTTAAGATAAGAATAAGATGATTAACCTGGTCCGTAAGAGTCACTGGAGGAGAAACAATTCCCCATTGTTGTTGTTTCTGGACAATTCAATTGGAAATACTGAAATGATTCAACTGAATTTGAGAATAAAGTCAAAATCATGTGGAGGCGTGGAATTGGGGTTGCTTTATGCAGTTGTATTGTAATCCACTCAAGGACACCCAGTGGCTCATCATATCGCTATGTATCAATTAACACACACCAATGACTCATTCACAATACATGGAAATCAACTAATCACTTACAACAGTTTTCCAACGATTTCACCACTTTGGAAACTCATTAAAAATGGACAGTTACAAAATGAATGAATACCACCAAAGGATATCAAATTTACTTTTACTCCACTTTTGTTGAATTTAAACATCTCCTTTGTATTTAGTTTTAGAACAACCCTTATAGACTAAAATCCTAAACTAAGATGAACAGGTAAAAGTTTATGTGAGTGAAAATGAGGTAAAACAATGAGAATTGCACTTTGCGTTATTTGGAAATTGAAAGAGATCTACATGAGAATGAGGCTAAACTGTTTCAAAGTTAAGTGGACAATTTGTTACGGAAGGTACTCTGGGCAATTACAAAATATTCATTCAACCAAAAGAAAATTTCTTGACGTAGCCGATTGTTTTGAAGGTGCATGTCTGAGGGCCTCCTTCCTCCACTGGCAGATCCTGGAGTCTCTTTGCAATCTAGTAAAATTAACCTCACAATTATTAAATGGGAATTGAATTATTATTATTGACTACCTCTGGAACCAGTTCCATGAATGTGGATTTCTTCCCAAACCTCTTTATGACTCCACAAAGTATTTGGATAAATGGACTCCCCTTCAGTTCATGGCGGACAGAGACGTAGCCTGGAAGTGTCGACTGGAGGATCATCATGTGGTTGAACTCTGGATGGTGCTCAAATAGTTCCGCTCTTATTCTAGGAGCAGAGTCAAATTGAAGACGATTGGGGCGTTGACCTTGGCTTGCAATCGGGGTCACTTGGATCCTCCGATGGGTCCGATCTCCACGACATGATTGGATGATGAAAATCTTTGGCTTGTTCCTCATCATGGGGAAATACTGGTTGTTGAACCGTGGGAAAATGTCATCCCAGATATGAACCAAGTGTGCAAGGTCATTCCCAATGCTTTCACAGTCGGATGTTTTCAAATAAAAGTTTTCCTCGCCGTGACTCATCAAAGAGACGATGCAAGAGTCAACTGGACGAAGAGCAAATTGGTCAGTGAATTTCTTCAGAACTCCAGAAGTGGGACAGAGAAGGGCCTGTGATGAAACAAGGTACAAATTATACATTATGTATCCAATAAATCAAGGTGAAAGTGAACCTTGACCTTTTTCTTTGGGTTGATGACGACTGTGACTTCATATTCGAGTGATCGGAGTAACTTTGCCAGATTATCCGAGTCGTTTTCAGCGCCTATTCGTTTGAGCCCAGGATTTCCATCAAAGTCAACGACATTTACTATGAGTGCAAACCCCTTGGGGGATGATCTGACCTGATACGTCTACAAATAAAAACAAAGCAAAGTGTATAGTAGGCACCGGGAATGATTTATTGAAAGGTCAAAATCACAGTACATTATCAGCGTCAGCGTCCAGCACGTGATGGACGGGGTCATCAGAGTCATCCTCAAATGCAGGCGGTGGACGGCGCTGTTGCTGGAGTTGACGTGGTATCGGTCTTTGAGGTTGTCTTTGTGGACGTTGACAAGGGACTTGGTAGTTCCTTTCTTCAGCTGCATTTGCATTGTCGTTGTCTTCATCATCACTTGCATAAGATCCATCCAGTAGCTGTGCTTCACGGACATTTCCGGTTCGTCCTAGGGCTTGGACCAAATTCCTAAAGGCATGGGGTCCACGCTTGCAGATTTCAATGAATAACTTTTGAATCTGTTCCTTTGGATTCCTTCTCTCTGCCTAGAACCAATTAAATTGAATGTATTAGGATTGTTTGAATGTAGTTGTTGTTATAATGTCTTACTATGATAGCTTCTAGCATGTCAGGTGTGAAGATATCTCTTGAAATTAATTCAGAATGTAGTTCCGGTACATTCCTCACTCTCATCAGCTGGACTAAATTGCGTAGTATTTTAGTTCTATCGCCTTCCTCCATCCTTTACAATCTAAATCCACTTTCACTAATTGAAACTTATACAAAAGTAATCAATTGACAGTTAATTAGTAATTGTAGTTACTTTTAAAAGTTAGTTTTCATTCTTTTATCAATTTATAGTCCAAAACTACTTTTATTCTGTCTTTCTCCTCCTGTTCAATGAACTGGGTTTCTCGTGGAATACACAGAATAAATATGCAAAAAACCAACCTGTTTTGGGCGTTGTTTTGGGCGGGTTGCGCGGAAATCGGCGGATCTGCAGTCAGCGGATTAGTTAGACCTTAAAATTTTGAAATTTTGTGATTTTTTTTAATTTAAAGATGGCAGTTGGGTACAATTTGCTGTACTGCATGGCCATTGGAATTCTCAATCACAATTGAACTCTAAAAAACTTGCTTTCCGTCAAGCCAATTGACGTACAGGAAGAGAACCATCGAATTCACGCGACAGTAGATGGCACCAACGCAGGGCAATCACCATTGTTTTAAACGAAAACAGGAAACCCCATCTTATTCAGACGACTACTCTCCGTTTATTAGCTGAATCCTGGTCATTTGACTCTACTTTCAACCCTTGAATCGTTTGAATCCGGGAGATTTCATTTCTGTATGCTCTAATTATACTGTTTGAATTTCACCTGGTGAATTTCTATGATTTCTGCCTCATTGCTATAATGGAGTTGATCTTAATAGGAAATCTCTTTGAATTTTCCGTAGTGGTGGTTTAGTTTTGGTGATACTATGAGTATATGCATAGGAGAGTTAATTAGTTTTTGTTGTGTAAAAGGCATTAAGAAATGAAGCTAATTATGAAATGGACTCGGGGAGTTACATGAGATTAGGATCTTAGGAAACGCAGTTTCTTCCGCCTAATCAAGTCTGCTAATTCACACGTAGGGATTTTATATCCCATTCGCATAAGCAAGTCTCTGCCAACCTCAGTTGCAGTGAATCTGGAAGATAGTTTGGAGCATGTCGTGTGTATTTGAAGATAACTTTGCCTCTGTTGACCATTATGTTTTCTCAAATGAAGTTTTACGGAGGGATTGTCGATTAATCCGGGCTGATTTCCCACTGTGATATGGACACATAAAGTTTAATTAAGTCCCTCTAGCGGAGACATTAGTCCAATCCACACAGCAGGAAACTTTAATTCTCCTTTTCCCATTAGATAAATTCGTGTTATATTCAACCATCGGGGGATGTTGTTTCCTCCATTGTAATTATAACAAACACAGCCTCAGCTTCAAACAGACTCAAATGGAAATTACACATTACAGACAAGGTCGTAAATTTACTTGCCCCACACCTGTGTCACACTTGGTCAACAACCAATGAAGAACCAGTGATCTCGTCGTCATGAAGCAAAAGGGATGGAGTGACAGAACGATTAATTTCTGGTTTCCCAAAGGAAATCTCGGAAATGCGAAACAAAAGGGGGAGAGGGAAAGGGAGCTGAAACTATAGTTTATTTATTCCCATTTTTACTCATAACTTGAAAAGTTCGAGAGGAGTTCCTTACTTTCCTTGTCAGCGTCTTGATTTCAAGACAAGAATGACAAATTCAGTGATTCCGAAATGAGCCATTTTGAATCGGAAAAAATTAACTTAGAGACGTACATGACACTCTACAAATTGAGCTCAGAATTCCACCCTCCCTCGCTTTCTTTCTTTCTTCCAACTTTTGGAAACTTCAAGTTGATGAATTTTACGACGACGCCATGCGACACAAGAAAAATCACTTTCCCCTGGAAGTGTAAAACTAATGACTTTTCACTTTCTTTCCACTTAACTTTCCCAGTTTCAAATTCCTTGGTCCAACTTGCAAACTTTTCGGCTCGTTTTCAAAACTTTTGTCCCTCATTGTCTTCCCTTTGTATTCCTTATCTTGCATTTTTCCAGCTTGTCTCCTGCGTCCACTCCGTTACAAAGTCATCACAAAAGTTGACGAAATCTGCACCTGAAAGGAGTGCTGCAAATTGGAAAACTTGTGCGTGGGGTCTTTGAATTTGCGGATTTTGTTTCTACCCCCAGGAACTTTGGAATTGGAGGCTGGAGGTGAAAGTTGGGGAAAGTTGTGGAATTCTGGCAATGTGGAATTGGAATTCCACTCATTTCATTCCACCATTTTACGACCAGAAGTTCAAGATGACCAAGTTCCTTCTGACGTTTGAAGTTTCAATAATCTCAGCTCAAGATGGCGAAAGTTGAGATTTGGAAATCCCCGTGAAAGTCTCTTGTAAATCAACTCAAACTCATTTCGCAAACTGAAGGAAGGATAAAGGGGTTTATTCGCATAATAAAGTTTATAGCCCAATTCACAAAATGGATTTTATTCTTTCTCCTTCCGATAGAATTGGAAGTGTCCATTCAATTAACACCACCGGAAGTCACTCTTAACCCATGGCATCAAAATCCACTTTAAGTTGGTGCACTTTGATGCTTAATGAGAGGTGGAGTGAAGACTCATTTGAATAGAGTGTCGATTCAAATGGATTCCTGGATTCAATCTCCTTCTCTTCTAGAACATGGCAGGTACTTTTAGATTACTTTAACTTAATTACTTTTTGAATTAACTCTCTGGTCTTTCCAACCAATCAACCCAGTCTACAGTCACTCTACACTCACCTCTTCAAAGCAACAAGGAACATATTTCACAAGAAGGGAAGAAAAGGATTCAAAATGAAGGAAAAGGTAAAGAGATCAACTCAAAGCATGAAATGTTGTTAATGGATTGAATAATTCCAGATCATTTTACTCCTCCTTTTCATTGCATTTACGTCCGTGGACTCTTGGTATGGAAATGGTTTCGGTTACGGTTTTGGCGGCGGTGGTCTCTTTGGCGGTGGAATTGGCGGTGGTGGACTTTATAGATACCGCGGTGGAGGTTTTCTTGGAGGCGGTGGACTGTTTGGTGGTGGTTACAGATACCGTGGTGGAATATTTGGAGGAGGAGGTGGTGGTCTGTTTCATAACCGCTACAGAGGTGGATTCATTTAATGGAAGCAGTTAATTTCTACTGTTCAATTTGGTATTCAGAGTAATACTCTGATTCAAGAGGTCAAGTATCATTTGTGTATGTCACGTGTAGCACATTGTAATAAATGTTAATGTTGATGTTCCATATTATTTCTGCATAATGCGTATGACTGATCTGTTGGTTGATATGACATGAAGGTTTGAATTGTTCCCATGCGATGTTCTGCTTTTGATGTAATTTAGTTAATGGACTCAAAGGAGGACATGCAATGGGTCCACTAGGCAATCTGGAATCCAGAGTATTTTGAATCTCGTATGGCTCACAGGGGGGAAATTGAGGTTAATCGATGATGTTGGAGGCATAAGAAGTCCATTGGGAGATTCCATGAGACAATCAAATCAATTGGACTCCACTCCATGCAAATTACTTCAATTCAATTCAATTACTAGAATGGAAGAGTAGCAATTAAAGGAATATGGATTGAATAAGAGTCAAAAGGGAAAGTCACGATGAGAGTCAAATTGAATCTGGACTTTCACTTTCCCTCTTCATCATCTGGGGAATGACGAAAGACGAAAGACGAAAGAGGAAAGAGTCGAAATGAGATGAACGCATGTCGCCAAAGAGGGAAGTTCAAAGGGTCTTTTGGGTTTAAAATTCAAGTCGTGTTCAATACATTTTGCTCTTCGTTTTAACTTGCTCCATTCCCCATTATTCCGCTTTCAGCACCGAATTCCGGGTTACAAAGTGAGGGGAAGTTTTCGTTTGTTGCTTGAGGCGGGACTATTAAAATAAATAAAAAGCTTTTCCCTTCCATCAACCACCTTAGCATGGAGTGGAGATGCGGAAAAAGATTTCCTGTCCTTCTTCATTTCCTTTTCAATTTGTAACGGCTAATAGGATCAACCCTCTTCAGAGTCCCTACACTTTCACATCCATCATAAAACTCAAGCGTCAAACTAGACTAACGATATTTTCAAAGCACATAAAAAGTTATTGGATTCTACGCCTTTTAAGCCCTTCCAATATCATCTCCATCCAACATCAGAATCACTACTTCTCATTCCAATGGAAATAAAACAATCCCCTTTGTTCATATATTCGTTTTTAGAGTGGCATCACAGTCTCATTTTAGGTCAATTGGTCATCCATTCAAACACAAATGGTGACAGCATGTTTCTATACTACGCCCTCTGACGGATTTGTAAAGAATCCAGTTTTCTGTTTTGTGACAATTTATTAATATTTTATGAATGTTTTATGAATGTTTTATTTAGAGTTGATAATAAAGCCACTTGGTGTCCCATCAGAGTCCAGTCTTTCTGACATGATTGAGTTTTCAATGTTTGAACAACCAAGACGCGCTGATTTAGCTTGAGTAAGATCCCACGGTATTTCCCCTGGGATCTCATTCATGAAGCCATAGTTGCAAATCAGTCCACCACAGTCAGCAATACAGAAAGATGAACCTCCAAAATGAGGTTCACTGAATAACTCCAATGAAGTTTTCCTTAACAAGATGGATCCTATGGGAATGTCAATGGTGGACAGAGCATGGTCACTCTCCAGCACACGTTCTTCAGAATTCAAAGACCTCTTCGAGTATAAGGCTGCAAAGGGACTTTCTGTGTCCACTTTGTGAGCAATTGTTCTTGCAGATCCCCAGGCGTAGAACATGCCATCCCAGCAGTTGATTGGAGGATAGTCATCTGGAGGGTAGTACCAATACGTCATCTGAACTCCATCAATCTCAAAGTTAGCTCCATTGTATGTAATGAAACTGGAATTAAACAAACATTGTAAACTCCACAAGCACAACATCCTTCTACTCTTACGTTCCAACGACACAGACGTCAGTGATTTCTTGCTTTGGAAGAAGTTCCGGGACTTCATGTTGAATCACCAATTCAGTCCCATTTGCAAAAGTTACTTTGCCAGTTGGTATCGCTCCAAAGGCACATCCAATTGCAGCAAAGAAAAAGAAGGTCCAAAGGAATCCTTCCATGTTGACTACTTGCAAGTGAACTAACTTCTGCCTTCCCTCAGTTAGGTCTTTATAGAGTGTAACTCGGAGCTTATTGGTTGGAGACAGTTGACCTTTGGGTAGCATCGATTGGAACGAAGCAATTTCATTTTAATGTAATCAAACAGAGATTAACATCAACAAAAGTCTCTGTTTTATCATCAAGTTTCATCACCACAACCATCAACAACAACAAAATACTTGAGAGCGACCATCAGCCTTTGATAACCTTTTGACCTTCAATTGTAAAAATCATCATTTCATTGTTTGGAACAAAATGAAGTCAAAAATGAAGGAGAAGCCCTTAAATAAGAGTCCCCTTGAGAAGATATTTTGTGTATATATGTTGGTTGAATTTGGGTAAATTGAAGGTGTTTAATGTGAGTTATAATTCTGTTTTGAGAAGATGAGACTTTAGTAGAATAAAGTCAACATGAAGATGGCTTTGGCTTAGAAACGATTTGTGAATAAAGCGATAAAATGGAGGAATCTTCTTTTTATGGTTTGTGGATGTGCAAGGGTTGCAAGAAATCCATTCAATTTATCCTACCAAATGGAATTTCCTTTTGAATTGAAGGTGTTTGGAAGAGGGTCCAGAGTTTTTGCAAACTCTTTCAAAATGGAAAAGTTGAATTGAAAGAGTCGATCAAAATGGAATTAGATTTCCGGCGTTGGAGCTTCAGTTCAATTCACTTCGTCTCACTTGGATTCACTTCCTTCTTCTTCCACAACCAAACTTCAATCCTTGTTACAATTCTTATCTTCACCTTTGTTTCAAATTCAACATCAACAGATGCACAATTGATCAATTCACATACAAAACATACAAAACATTTAAAAAAGAAACTATTCTAATAGTGGGAAGTACAATACAAATTGTATTTTATCTTTGTATTCTCTATTGATTTATAGAATACATAAATATTAATGTAAATGAGTAGTGTATTGGTATAGAAATGATGGTAGTATTCCCTTGTGAATTGCCTACCACTTATCTGTCTAATAACTCCAACTCCATTTGCATTTCAGTTTATGACTATTCCAATAGACTCCGAATTCTCTCCTGTATTCTCTCCACGTCCACGCAGTTTCAGTTGTTCAGAATTTGCACAGTAGTTTTCGTGTTTGATAGAAACAAGAAAGAAGGAGAAAAAGGAAGGAAGTTTGTGTCTCCTTGTGAGATTGATGATCTCCAATGAAGGATAAATTAAGATAATAAATTATGACACACACATTGCACAAATGAATTTTTGTTAGGTATTTAATTCCTAGAGGAAGAGGGAGAATGGCGGAATTCGATTGGCATGATCAGAGGCCATAAATCCAACCTATCTCCTTATAATTTCGATTATTGGAGGAATTCATCATTGTCATATTCACATGATAGAGAGAGAGAGAGAGAGATGATGGAATTAAAGAGCATGCGCATTAAAGGGATGTTTGTTGGACGTTTCCTTTGTCCCATTGGGACTTTAGTTGAATTGCGTGGTTGGTTGTGTGTCCCCTTGAGTTGGCATTATTCAAATCAATTTGTTTTGTCCATTTGATTTGGCAGGAGGGATTTAATTTTCCTTTGTATTCCTTGGAGAATTCCCTTCTCCTTCACAAATCACATGGAATGACTGGATGTCCAGTCACAAGAAACATCCGATATTGAAATGTATTCCAACAAGGGAACAAGGAAAAGGACTCCATGCTATGTAGAATAGAGACAGAAAAGGAAAGTAAGAATAAACTATAAATCATCCAAATGGAACAAGTGACTTTCACTACTTTCTCCTTCCTATTACACACAACCACCCTTAAAAGAAACTCATTTTATAATTAATATATTGAAATAAATAAATCAATTTATACGAACAAAGCGACTACGCACTTGAGTTTATACTTTTGAAGGTTCTCCTTTTGGTTTTTATGGAATGAAAGTAGACTTGTCGTTTTTGATTTGATTTTTGGTTGGTTCTTTTTGGTCTTATTTTGAATGTTTATGGCAGCCTGTGACTGTGAGAGTCTCATCATTAGAGCCACTAACCACCGGACGTGTGGTGAAAACGCAAGTATGAGCTCAGTAGGAGGAAAGACGAATGGGAAGGATGCAAAGGGAAAGTCATATGAGGAAAAAGGAGCTTTGAATTATTCCTTTCCAAATCAAACTTTTCCCAATCCCACCCTGTCTCTAAAGTTTTTTAACAAGGGAGGATTACGACTTTCTTCCACTCCCCGTGTCACTAGGGTTTATGCAACTCAGGGATTTGGGAAACGATGACAGAGACAAAGGACACAAAATCCTACAAAGATTTTAAAACTTGACAATAAATAAATCTGCAATTTGAAAAGTGTACGTCGTATGCCTCAAAGGAAATCCAAAGGACGACCTTTCACCCGCATTTCGAGTGTTTCTTCTTCTGTCCGCATTTGAGTTGTGTCTGTCCTAGTTTTACAAATCCCAGCGTGTGGCCCATTAGTCCAGTTGAATCCCCACTTCCTTCAAATGTCCCATTTGTAATCTTCAGAGCATTCCTCCTGTCAGATCCCTCCTGTGGTCCACACAGTCCAAGTGGGACACTCTAATTGGCAACAATTACGAGACTTTCTACACAGAATCTCTCCAACAACCTCTCTCCTTACCTTACCTTCCTTTCCCACATCCAGGTCAACTGGGATCACTGGGATCTGACAAAGTTTTAAACCCATGGATAAGATGAAAGTGGATTTCCATCCACTTTAGGTTCTCCCCATTAGCCATTTTGAGTGAATCGTTTCATTACATAAACTCATTCATCCTGAAATTTCCTCTTGCATGAGTAGTTGTGAAGGAGATCAAAAATGTCAAAATTCCTGTAAATTGTGGTGTGGTTGTTTTGGTTGGTTGGTTCTTTTGAGTATGTCTTTAATGGGCGGTGGATTTGAATTTCCCTCGTTGTAATCCTTCACTGGTGGATTTTGGTGGAGTTGGAATCAGTGGAGCCATAAATGTAAGGGACCTTAAGGAGTCCCTTGGGACTCTTCCAGTGGCCCACCGCACCACAACTTTCTCCACTGCCTCGTACATTAGCTCCCTCTCCACCTCCTCAATTTGGAGAAAGGTGAAAGTTCCAAGGAGTTCCAACGGCAGAGGCTTTGAGAGCTAATAAAGTTAAACCATAAGGGAACATTAAAATTTAGACCTGGACGCCAACTTGAGGAAAAGAATTGGAGCTGGGGGTCATAAAAAGTGAGCATGACCTCCACGGTTTGCCACAGTTTGCCACAGCGCCACTTTTCCTTATTCCTTTCACTCCCATAAACAAGTTGAAATGTTCCTTCATTCTCAATTCATCTTTATTCAGCAGAGTAATTAAAAAGCTCATCATGACTTCAGTTTAACATTAAACTTACGACTACAATCAGGAATTCTGGCGTTTTAGCCTCAATTACAAATCAATCAGTAAACTAAACAGAGTAAACAAGAGGGTCAACAGGGTCAATTACAAGGGAATTCCTTTCATCAAATTCAAATCATTTTTTGGTAATACTTTGGTAACTCCATTTTAAAAGAAATTCCTTCGCATTTCCCCCTCCTTTTGTTGTCTTTTCTATTCTTAAAATGAGGATTTAAAATCATAAAATTATAAAATTAGAGGATTGTAATTGTAACTTAAAAGTGAAGAGGAAATACAATAAAAGACTAGTTTTTGTCTTTTTCCAAAACTAGAAGAATTTCTGGAAGATTTCTACACACCCACCCGATTTCTCCGATTTCTACGTTAATCTGTTAATCCTAGAATCTACAGTGCTTTGCTTCTTGTCCATGATTTGGTGTTTAATTATAAAAATGGATACCATCTTCCTTTTGTCCAATTGTACTAAATATTGTGTTTAGCTCATTAACATTTGGTCTTGATATAGTTATTAGTTATAGTTACTCCACCCACTTTAGCCATGGCGCATAGAGAAATACTTTTGATTGAATGGTGGCATTATAATGATTGTAATACTTAACTTTCATATTAATCATCACAATCCATGTTTAAATCTAAACTTTAAATTTAATATTAATATAATTAACTTTAAATTTAAATATTTTAAACTGTACATTTATGTTCAAGACTCTTGACTATGGCGCCACACTCAAAATATTCAATGAGAACTTTTACATATTGTTTGGCTCTCTTGATTTAAGCGGTTTCTTATCCCCTATTAAAATAATTAAAATAATTAAAATAATTAAAATAATTAATTTATTGATTAATTGATTAATTAAAAGTCCCCTTGACTACAAGTGCATTGACTAAAAGTACACTAGAGGCACTGGGTTATCATTAAAATACTGACCCCCATATCCTTCAAAATAGGAACTAAAAACTGCAGAGTTTTAAAAGGATTTCTGGTATTGAATGAAATTAAAGCATCTGCGCAGACTCTGTTTTGACTAAGAACTTGTGTTTGTAAACATGACTGGAACTTGTTGCATTATTAGAATAAAGGCAAACTGAACAATTTAACAATTGGTAACAAAATGGTGTGAATGGCACAACAAAGAATAATTGAATAATTGTTGGTGTTGTGGGAACAAAACAAAGCCAATACTGATGATGAATTGATTGAGAGTGACTGACATTCACATTGACCACCAACCAATGAAACGACATTAATTATAATTCTATAGATTCTATATAGACAAGGGAACAAGGGAAGAATAACAAGGATAAATTAAAAGTGGTACACCACAGGAGCACATTTAGAAGGAGGATGCAAACGGCCAATTCTACAGTTTAACTGGACGTGATTCACTGATTTCATAACTGAAAACAAAGAAAAAACACAATAAACATGGAGTCACTGGAGTATCAATTGGACCAAGAAAGGCGCATGCGCAGAACCCACAAATCCCCAACCACAAAATTAAGTGTAATATCCACAGCCCACGTGTACATTTGAGAACAAAGTTTCACAATGAATTATGGCACTTGAAATGAACAATTAAAAGTAAATCAAAATAAAATAAATTAATTTGAACCAGTCTTTTAGGAGGTGTTGATTAACGTAGCTGCGCCGTTTTGTTTATAATTAAGAGAGCTCTTGGAATCGATTGTGCCTGACTAGAATATTATTTCTTTCTTTCTTTCTTTCTTTCTTTCTTTCTTTGTTTCTTTCTTATGAATTAGATACAGAGTAGCACCCTCATTATTTAATTAATTCTTTCTTTGAAACCCTCCCATTGGAAATGTCCATTTGGCCCATTGACGGAAGGAAAAGGAAAGATGTGACTGACTCCTCCCTTTGGCACACACGACGGATGGACTTCATCCATTGAAACAAAGGATGATGATGAATTGAAAACCCTGATTTGATTCCACTCAGCAAATGGCCATAGGAGAAACTGCTGATTAAAGTCTTACTTGATTTCCATTGGTCGACACAAGGAGCTTCACTTCTTCAGTACGGCTTGGCTCCTTCTTTGGACTTTTTCAGTTGGACCTTCAACCGCTTCATCCCAACTTGGAATCCATTCATCGTCTGAATCGCCACTTGGGCTGACATCGCATTGTCGTAAGAAACAAAACCTAAAATAAAATAAAATAAAATAAAATATAAATTAATCTAAACATAAACAACACCTGGTGGAAACAAATTCAACTGAGATAAATATATATCACGTTATTCCCCATTAAGAAAGAGTTAAGTCACGTGTTCTTAATCATGAACTTTAATTTGGTAGATTGGTTCATTTGTTTGGTTGTTAAAATAAGATTAATTTATGATGCGTTGATTGATTTGGTTAGTGGTTGTATTTTCTTACCAAAACATTTGGAACGGTTGGTAATTTTGTCAATGTATACTTTGGCAGAGATCACAGTGCCGAATGGCGAGAACATTGAAATCAGGTCTGGGTCAGTGGCCTCAGGGGGGAGGTGGTAGATGAACAAATTGGCACCTTCGGGACCCTCAGCCTACAAAAACAAGGTGCAATCAATCCAGGAGTGTTTCAATTCATAGGTTAATATTTGAGCCAATAATGAACAAGACGAGTACAATGTAGCACATGAAGATGAAAGGTCACCAGTTCCTGGTTTAAATTCAACATACATTTACCTGCTTGTTGGCTGCAGATAAAGAAGAACGGAGAGCACTCGTGTAAGAACCTAGTCCTGCAAAACATTTAAATTTAACATTTAACCTCTCAATTCCTCATTGTGACTTTGAACTTTGCAACAGAAAAGAATGTTGACATGAGCACAAGTGCGCATGAGTGAGTTGTCCTTACCAGCTGAAGAGTGGAGTCCATTTCCAGTAAAGGAGTTGGCGAGGGAAGTATTGGATCCAAGAGAGCTTCCATTGGCACCCGAATAACTGTAGTCTACAACACACACACAAAGCAAAAAATAAAATAAAAATGAGACACCACCATTTCAAATTCAGCATCCAGCACATTAATGCGGCAACATTCAAAACTGCTTCGCTTGTATGTTTGTACGTATTGTTACCTTGTGATAGCGACGAGTGGCTCCCATTGAGGGCGGCGAGTGCCGCTTGAATGCCGAGTGCGACCGAGTGTTGGTTGGACGTGAGCCCAGCTCCAGTAAAGTTTGCAAGTGCAGCGAGTGCTGCTAAATCACTATTGGCTCCTTGTGACCCAGTCAGTCCAGCCAATGAAGCACCGGGGGAAGGAGAGGCCAAGGAAGCCAAGGTCGCAATCCCACTCAAAGGGTTCAAAGATGAAAAGTAAGAGTTGCTCTGTTGCTGCTGTTGTTGCAGTTGCTGTAAAAGCTACAACAAAACAAATGAATATAAATAATAAATAATAAATAATAATTAATTAAATTAAGACTTTTATAGTTACCGTGAAATACTGTGGACTGAGTGCATTGACTGACGACGGAGGTGATTGGAACCCAGGTAGGATTGATGCGTGGATCTGTTGGTTCCTCTTTTGGTCTTTATCCTTTTGCGTATCAGCGAATTTCACGACAACTGGTGAACTGCATCCCTATGATTGATTAGAAGAATTGTATTGTGGAATGTTGATTTATTTGAATTATATTATTGTGGAAGCATGTTTAGCATGATTGGTTTGAACATGAAAGGTGTTGAAAGGAGGTTGGTTTAAAATGGCCTTCTTACCTCCATCGTCAAAGAGTGATGAAGGGCTTTGATGGCACTCTGAGCACATTGCTTGGACGCAAACGTAATGAACGCACATCCTGTGAACGGCAACATTCAACAAATAATTCTCAAAAAATAAAAATGGAGAGCAAAACAAAAGTTTTAAATTCCAAAGGCCTACAGTAAAAAGTGTTGAGACTTGAGACTGAAAGAAGTTGATTTAAAATGTCCACGAGGAAAGGACACAAGAGTGGATTACAATTAAAAGTGACAATTAAACATGGAATAACTACTACAAATCATCAACTAATTAATCAACCAATCAATAAAACCAATTGTACTCACCTCGACTCGTTCCTTGTGGATCTCGTAGGACAGTACACTCGTCTATATGACCAAATCTGGAAAACATGTTTCGAACGTCACTTTCATTGCACTTCTTGGACAACATCCCAACAAACAACTTCCGCTCTGAAAATATAAACAAAGTTCAACATTTTAAACAATCTCACATAAACGTTTATAGCTCAGGGCATCCATTTCATGTGCTAATGCTTAGTCTCTTTATTTTGTACCCTCTGGGTTACTATTGAATGAGATTTGTTTGAATTTAGTTGAATTGTTTAGTTATTTGACGTATTTGAAATGGTCTGTGATTGATTGTTGAGTAATTCCTGTTTGATCGGAATGTTCTTTACATGTCACAGAGTTAAGCTTCCGCTTAATCCTGGTTAATCCTACCAGTGAATCTGATGTGTTGGTCCTAATAGGATTAGTATTGCAATGTCTGTCTTCCTGTTGAATTAACCCATCACACTACGTGCAAAAACTAAAGTATTTCAGCTCATGCGCAAATGGGAATGGAAACCATGGATATCTAAGGATATCTAAGGATATCTAAGTGCCTGTGATGATTCAAAAGAAGGAGATTGAGGATTTGTTCTGCTTTGTTTCATTAGGAAAGATGAAAGCATCCTGTGAGTGTTGGCATGTAATCCTTCATTCAAATTTAGAAATTGAGCTCACCATATCGATTTTCATTGTCAGCCGGTTTCATCTGGATTGGATGATTCATCTGCAATTCAGAATCAAAAGAGTTTGAGTAAATAAAAGGAATCAAAAGTATTCAATAAATGTATAGTTTCAATGTAGTTTCAATGTGCTAGATTGAGACCCTCTGGAGAATAATTTGAACTTGTGATTGAGTTCCAAACGGAAATGAACTTTCACTGCTCAACTGAAACTAATTCTCATAATGAGGAAAAGAGGCTTGAAAGGAGAGGTTGAAAGAGGTTGACCTCTGACCCCTTTGGTCTTTGTTGTAAGGAAGTGTAACCTGGAAACGTCAAAAGCTAAGTCACAATGGTTGAATTAGAATAATGAAATTCAGTTTTGAAATCAGGACATGTGGAGGGTGGATGGGAAGATTAGACCGTGTTAGGTTCCATCTGAATTTCCATTCCGACACACGCCTCCCCTCTGCAATTCAAATTGTGGCGCTCTCACCGAGACACAAGACACAGAGACAGAGGGGTAAATTGGGATTAAACCTCCTTTGCATAATAAAAGTTATTCGATAAAAAAACCAATAACTTTTATTTTCTTCTGTCGCCTTTCCTCTGAGTTGAACTCCATTGGGAAATAACATTTGGATATGGAAATACATTGAAGACATTTCTTTTGAATTGAATTTTAACTTGTGAAACAAACTCACATCTCCAACCAATCAAATCAAAAGGAAGAAATCAATGGAAAACAATAAACAATGAAAATAAAAAGTTGGATTAAATGGAGAATGACTCTTTTGTCTTTTGTGTGGAGTAGAAGGTGTAGAATATCGTGAATTGACATGACTGTCTGTCCCCTGCCCCCCTTGGACCTTACATAATAAATCCATTTCCTTTTGAGTGACTAGTGAGGGATGATAGTGATGATGTTTGTGTTGAAAGGGGCCGAATGTAATGTAATGTAACCACCTGTTTCAGAATGACAGTTGCAGACTAACAACTCGTAAATTGGACTCTTTTGAGTGAATCTTGCCCAGGAGGGAACCACGTTGACATGACATCAACTATGAATACTTTCTCCTCTTTCTCCTCTTTCTCATACAGGAAATGACAACTCAGTTACAAAATAAAACTTTCTCCTTGACCGATTCCCGCCGGAACGGAATGAAAAGGTTAACATTTTGAACCCCCTTTCCTTCATTCCCTATTCTATTGATTCCTGTTTGAGAATGTAAATGTGTTGAATTGTATACTGGATTGATTGGGTTATGTATTTTAATGGCTACATTTACTTTGCCACGCCCCTTTGGGATCTTATTCTGAGCACATTCCCTATCCACACACTCCTCACTTTCACCGGAAGGAGAAAGTGAAACGACAGATAAATCAATATAATGCTCCCTCTCTCTTCCTTTAATTAACTTAACCTTACTTCCTCTTCATATAAAAGACACGTACACCTGGAGGCAACAACCAAAACAAGGTCACAAGGGTCACCAAGGGGTCACCAAGGGGTCAATCAAACTAAGCATCCCTCCTCTTCTTACAATTCACAACAAATATTCACAACTAATCAACTATTGTTGAAACTCAAAAGAATACACACTTTATTCCCTCCTTCCAAAGTGTTTTCCACACCAAAGAAACCTATAAATGACACAGATTTTAAATTGCAAGTTCAAAATGTTGTGGAAGTTCCTCCACTCTGTTCAATTTGAGACAAGTATTGGTGGGTACTTTTGTAAATGTGTAGAATGTATGTTGATACTAACCAAATCTTGTCCTGATTCAGTGACTACCGAGTCCATTTCCTTGATAGAAGAGGATGGAAGAGGATAGCAGAGTGAGGTGTTGATGTGTTGTAGGAGGAGAGCACTAATGAGACCACACCTGAATTAGCACCTGACTACGTTGATTGTGTTTCTATTCTGAGTGTGTTGAATTGAGTTTTGTGTTTGTGAATTGTAATGATTAGTTTTATGGGAGTTGAAGGAAGTGTTTGTTGGAATTAATGTGGCTAAGCTAAAGGTATTGCCGAAGTAAGGTAAGGTAAGGTGAGTGTGTGAGTAGGGGAGTGAGCGCGGATGTCTGGAAGTGTGAACTAGTAGGCAAGTCAGCCCGAGTTGATCTCCACTGGGAGATTGATTATGTTCAGCGATTCCTCCCAATGGAATCCCTCATCTAAACTCTGCCTTACCCCGGAAAGCGTCTTCACGTTGTGGAGTGCGTTCTGGGCGTCCAGGGCTGCTTTACGGGTGTAGAAGGTCACAAAACAGCAACCTAAAAAATAAAAATAATAAACAATTTAAACATACTCCTACAAACAGACATACACAAAAACACCGATTCCAAACACTCACAATAACTCACATAACTGAACATTTCACATTCAACATTTCTTGGAAATTCTAAACTTGTTTAAACAAGAGAGGAAGAGCACGCGTGTTCATTTTGGGTGGCCATTTCCCCACACACAATTAGATGAGGATTGGAATGAGGGGAAAGTGATATATGAGGTGGCCTGGGGCGCATGTGCACTCCCTCTCTTCCGCTTTCACCATACTTTCACATACTTTCACCTTGGGATGCTCTGGAGATCCAGACTCTGTTTAATAATAGCCACACATCAAATTAGAATTGGTTAGTGAAGCGATGGGTATAAGTGGAGGGAAGTCTTGTGAGGTCATTGACCTCATTGGAGAAACAGAAGCCCATGAGTTGAACATATGGATTGGATGTTTATCCATTGGACTAATTAACATTTGAACATTATTCATAATCCATCACTCACTCTCCAACACCCAATGGAATTGACAGTTGAACCACAACAATAAGAACTCATCCCATCCATATCCAAACACACAAGAATTCAACTATTCTATCATCTAGTCCAAAACAGATGGTGGAATTGGCAATGTTTCCTTTGGGGTATTGTGGGATATGTAGAGGATTGACAGACTCTACTTAGGCACGCTACGCTCATCCTGTCACTTTCAGCTTTATGACAAATGCTCATCTTTCACAAAAGGCACCAAGCCACTCAACTAAGATAAAACACAAGGAATACGGGGAATAAGGGGAATATGGGGAAAATAGAGGAATGGAGTCTGGATGGATGTAGAATTGTAAGTCCATTAGGAATGAGCGCATGAGTGGTTGAAATGATTTTAGAACCACCGCTCGCATCAATCATCCTCGACATTCCGAGATTGACATTTGTCTCTCATTAACACTAAACTCCATTAAACACTTCAATAACATTAGACATAAGCTAGTCTAATACTCACACAAACCAGAGATGGCACGCTAACTCAATACATTACACACATTAACGCAAGTCAAGTAAAAAATAAAGTAAAAGTGTTGCAAAATGGACTCTTTCTTCCAACGTCTAAACTAAACGCTACCACTGTTAAGTTCACTTTTACAATGAGAGACTTTTGATAAGCGTGACTTGTACCCTTGTTTTGTATGTGTTTGTAGAGTGTTTGTAGTGGATTGGAAAGTGTATTTTTTATTTTATTTTTGTGAGTCGGGTGAACATGACAGTTTGTTGTTTTGGTATTCTTTGATAAGAGTTAAAAAGGTCAATTTATACCCTTCACCAGTTGCTACAAGGGCAGTAGCATGTCCTATTGAAATCTCCTTATTTTCCCCTTTTTGAAGAAATGATAAATGATGTGTTGAGCTCATGGGGTGGGATGGGAGAGATTACTTTCTTACAAAATGATTTTGGCTTACAAAACAGAAGAAAAGTTCCATGATTTATCAACGTCCTTCCCACCCGGCTTCCTTCCAATACTCTCAATATACTCTCAATTTCTATTCCAATTTCTACTATTGAAGTGGGGGTTGTTATTCTATTTTCATTCCTTGGATATGTGTCACTCTCCTTTGTAGTGGTCTAGTCTAGTCTAAGTCTAGTCTAGTGGTTGGGATTAAAAGGAGAAATCGATAGAAAGTGGGGAAAGTGGAAGGGATGTTGAATGGGAACATTCGTTTCTGATTACTTTATTAATTCACTATCACTACAAAAATGTCATTCCAACTGACCATCCTCAGACAATACAACAAACGAACAAACCATCCTTCCTCTTCTACCCAATTATTTTTTATAACTTTTCTAATGATGGAATTCTGGTGGAAAAGAGAAAGAAAGGAAAGGAAAGTTTCCACTTGTAACCTGTTGCACATCAACATTTTTCCATTCTCTTTCTCTCTACTAAAATAAATCAGAGAATGGAGAATTGTGTTGGGAAAGTCTTCCTTTAATTCACCGTATAAGAATCAACCAAAATAAAAACCAAACTTTGAGATACACAAAATCTGAATTTGTATTTTGATTGGTTGTCTCCATCTACTAATAGAGTCACGTCATTCCCCCTAATAAATAGGGAAAGTTCAAAGAAATACTGGGAGATGGACCAACTAAAAATCAGTTCATAAGGGAGTGAAAGCAGAGGAGAGAAAGTTAAAAAGATTCTTCATCGATTCAGACTTTTCCCACAAGTGAAAGTTGTAAAGTAAAGGAATTCGGACGGTAGTTTCTGGTCCATTGAGAAAGTAAATTTGTACCAAAAACAAAAGGAAACAAAAGGAAACAAAAGGAAACTTTCCAGTCATCACTCCCCACAGTCCCCGTCCATCTCCTGTGTGTCTTGAGATTGAAATCGACCAAAGGAATTAGACCTTGCTCCACTTGGTTTCAAAATAATCCGTCCACGTCCAGAGGACAAAAGTCAACATCCGGATGGTGGTGTGGGTCTTTGGGTTTAAAATTCAATTTCTAATCTCTCCACAATCCCCCAGAGAGCAGTAAGTAATCGATAAGACTCACCACACACTTTCAATCTAAGCACATGAAATCTTTTTAAAGTTATTCTTCCACTTTTGATTATTATTAGCCAAGAGCAAAGAGAAAGGAAGGAGAGAAAGGAAGGAGTTCCAAGATCTAATCCCCACTTATTCCCCTTTAGCTAAATATTTTAATTATAAAACTAAAACTATACTCTCAAACAATTCAAATATTTACTCTAATAAAATTAATAAAACAGACAAACAACATCATATGGAGAATGACCTCCTTTTGAATGAACTTTCACTTTCAACCCAGCAGAAGATACAAAAACAATTTCACTCCTTTCTCTCATTACACACAAAATACAAAGTCCATTTTCTCACCTTATTAGATACTATTTTAAAAGCATTTGATTCACTTCAACAAACAAAGGATTGACTCATGACACACTCACATGCATGACCTCTGACCTGTGTAACCATCTTTCAATCTTTTGATTGTTTACGAGGTTAGTTGCCCCTTTTGAGGTCAAGAGTTATCATGGAAGTGGTTGAAGAAGGATAAAGTTAAATCCGTTAAAGTCTCCATTTGTCACATCCTGGGTGTATAGGGATGTTATGAATTAGGTATATGGATAATACATATTACACTTTGACTTCCCCACTACCACACCATAACACCATAACACCATAAAACAGTCGTAAAGAAGCTACTGGGTTTCATTTTCCCATACCCTTAGTTACTATAGTTCATGAGTCAAAGGAAGTTTGAACCTTTGGAGCATGTCAACTTTGACACCCACCACAATTCCTGTTTGTTTCTTTAGTGAAAAGGATTAGAGGAAGGGAGGAAAGGATTTAGAATGATGGGGAACAACATGGCCTTCATCCACACAACAATCAATCAATCATACAGAAAACATCCACACTTTTACAAAGAGAACATCCACATTCAGTCTACTTTCAATTACTTTCAATTCACAAATTGTGCAAAATCCACTTTGGAATCCAGTCAAAAAAGTTCCTTGTTTTATTGTAGAATATTTTGAAATTAGAGTCTAAAAGGGAGAATGATAAAAGGGTTTTTAAGTGCCCTTAGAAAAGTGTTTTTGTGTAATTGGATTGGTCCTTATTTGTATGAAAACAAGAGATTTCTCATCATTCTCATCAGAATTTTATTTTGATAAAATGCTTGAAATGTTGGAATGGAGATGTAAGTGGAGTGGAGCAGAATGAGACTAAATGAAAACTAAAAACTGGTTTTAAAAGAACTTTTAAATTAAATGTAATGTAAATGTGTGAGGAATATGAGTTAATGAAACTAAACTTTTAGCTTTTGTGTGAAAGATGGGTGGATGGGATGAGGATATTAGTTTGTGATGTTCATTAGTGCAAACCTGTTGTTAGTTGGAAGTTTGTGATTGGTTGAAGATTGTTGGAGCGAGTGAAAGTGAGATAGAATGAAAGTAGAGCTCATCCGACTGACAAATGAAAGTCGAAGGAGGAAGAAGAAAGATTTAATTAGCATAAAATTATTAGTCTCTCCTCCGTTGGACTTTTCTTTGGATTATGACGATCATTATGATTCAATTGAAAAGTAGCTGAGAGTAGAAGAAAGCACTCAAAGGGCAGAGAGGCGCAAGAGACGAGTGCCAAAGTTAATTAACTTGGAAGGAGACTAGCTGTGAAAACGGCTCTTCCACTACCACCGGGAATTCAACCAGACCCTTCTACTACTCCCACTCACACAAAAACTTTTCACCCACGAGGACTTTCCTTTCCGGCCCTGATGAGAACCTACAAAATTATTTTGGGAAAAGACATAGTTTTTGAGTGTCTTAATTATCATCATCACCCCTTCTAAAATAATGTTAAAAGAAAACTTCCCATCCTATCCCTCTCTCTCTATTCCTCCATAAGGAAAATAAAGAAAAAAAGAAGAAAAAAAAGGGAAAAAGACACGAGAAAGTTAAGACTTTTCCTCCTTTCCTCCTCAGAATGACTTTTCCCTTTCACTTTCACTCCCAAAGGACGACATAATTTTTTACTCATTTTCCAAAAAGCTCTCAAGGGACTAGGCACAGCCCTTCAACTTTTTCAAAAAGAAACTCGAAATTATTTATTTTACTCAAATGTCTTTTTCACAGGATTCCATGCTAACTGCTCCTCATCTGATCAAAGGAAAGGGAAAGCTAAGCAATCACATTCACCCTAAAGCTAAAAAGGATGAAAGCTATTTAAAAGTAAAAACTTCATTTCCTCTTTACTTTACACAAAACCAACTCTACAACATTCAGTCATATTTAAATGTCACCATTTACATTATATGAATTACTTTTATTATTATTTAATTATTAATTACTTACCTTTGCTCTGTTTGCTGACTTTGTCCCTGAGTACATTTATTTGGAATACTCGTCCAAACTCTTCAAAGAGCGTCTTGAGTTCAGATTCGCTGAGATGCTTTGGTATTTGTCCTACAAACATTTTGATTGCATCAGGATCCGGGACATCTCCAGGTGAAAACGTGTCTCCATTTATCACTCTGAAAAACAAAAACAATTGAATTGAAAATACAAATTAAATTCCAAACTCTTTCCACACAGGAAATGGTTTCTTCAATGTAAAATGATTCCTGGTGGTGAAAGTAAAAGTAAAGAGTGTTGTAAGAGTGTTGTAAAGAGTTAATTTCCTGTTTGTGTGTGTGTGTGTGTGTGTGGTTGTGAGACAGTTCACAGTTGTGACTGTCAGGTGTAATTAGAAGAGTTGAATTAGAAGAGTTGAATGTACCAATCCATCATGTAATAAAACATTTTGTGTTTAGTAAAGATGAAAGAAAGGAAGGAAGGAAAGGAAGTAATTTAAATTAGATTCTAACCTAATTTACTTGCCTCTCTCGTCCTCTTTCCTCATTACACACAAAATGGAAATTAAAAACTCCCTTTGGCCTTTCTCTCACTACCAGAAAAAGGATTCGGAAATGGCGGAAGAGGCTTTGGAAGGAGAGGCGGGAAAAGAGGCTAGAGGGAATAATTCCATACCTAATTGGATTTCCTCATTTCAATCTCAATGAATAAATAAATCCACCTCTGATCTCTTCAAAGTCTCAAACTTTCCTTTTAAACTTTCCTTTCTACGATGACCAAAACATAGGAAACAAACCTTGCTTGAGGGCACATGCGCACATGCGTCACTCTAATTAATTTAATGCACCTTACTTTTAATTATTGATGGAGGAACCCCTTTCAAGAGGATTAAAATGAAAGCTCAGACTTTGGACTCACGCCTTTTCCATTCATGACACAACTCAAACTGTCCCTCATTTCTAAATCCATTCAAAGCAAAATACAATAAAATCCCCACCCCTTTTCTCCATTCAATTGACGTCCTTTCCCTCCATTTAACACAACATTGGAATCATCAAATAAAGGACAAATGAAGGATAAAAATGAATCCCAATTACACCAAAACATTCCTTTCAATATATTTATATTTCTCATTAGACTGAATGTGATTGGTTCTTATCTGATTGGGAGAAGAGTGTGAATTGAAAGGAGTGTTTTGATTATATTTTATTGTTATCTTGTGAATCAGTGGTAGTGATTGACTAAGCGGTGGTGTCTGTGATGTCAGTAGAGCCATTGAATGGGCATGTAGAACATGATCGTTTTCTCCCTCCAGCCCCAAAAGAATTTCAAACTTGTGTTCCGGAAATAAATCCCTCCACTCCTGTACTTTCTTCATCCAACTTTCCTTTTGTTTTTATCTTGTGGAACTTTCTTTGAGGATTGAGCTGGTAGTGCGTGCGTGATGTGTGACCCAAAGGAGGATGAAAGATTTGTAGTAAGAAACGTGGTATTATAGGACAGGGTGCTGACAGTGGAGAAAAGTAACTTTGGAAATCCCCTCCTCAAGGATTGTCAATGCCAGGGAGATAAAGATAAAGGAATAAAAATCCAAGTCCCGGGTTGACTGATTTATCACCTTGAAACATAAGGAATCAAAGCACAAACCACAACCAATTCCCATCACAATTCAAATAAAATGTAAATTATATGAATTCCTTCCACTTTCTTCCACTTTCTTCTGAACTTGACTCCTTGTAATGAGATTTCTGAAGGATAGAACAACAACCATTGTCCTTCCCTTTCTTGAAATTGAATTGAAATGTCCACAACAGGAGGCAAACACAATTCAAACATACCATCAAGCACACTCTCCTCTTTCATAAAATATTAAAGAAATATGAAAGAAAGGAAGCCCATTACTTCCAACCCCACAACAATATTTTAAGATAAAAGTCTTGAGTTGGACTAAGCTTAAAGTTAAGCTTTTGTTAATTGGTGAGGCTGTTGAGTCACAAATCATGTGTTCAGAAGAGGGTCCATAAAAGTGGTTTCGTGGATAGAATAAAAGAAAATGAAAGAAAATGAAAGAAAATGAAAGAAAAGAGGATTAGAAAGTTGAGAAAGGTCACTAGAGTCCCCCTTGTCCAAAGTGCAAATCAGGACCTGGAGGGTAATAAAAGTGAGACATTACACGCCTTCCTTCCTTGCATCAAAACTTCAAAGAAGAAGGAGAAAGTCAAGTGGTGCTGGAAGTAAAAGTAAAAGTCATCCTCACTACTTTTCTTCTTTTTCCAAATAAGAGTATGGGAATACTCCACCATTCTTTCACCAGAGTTTACAAATATCCCCCAATCACTCTTACAAACATTCTTCTTACAAACTAAAGCATAAAGGGAAAATCTTAAAAAGGTTTGAGCCAAAAGAGTCGTTTCTCTTCCCTCTCTTGTGAACAAATTATGATGGAAAGTTTGGTAGTATGGTCATTCCCAGATGGCCAGAGCCAGACACTAGGCTCTTCATCTTACACAAACTTTTTTTGCACAAAAGGTAATTTTGCTAATGTTTTCTTTTCAGAATTGAAGACTCTAAGCTCATAAAACAAGTTTTTAGGTTGACCAAACTTTTCCTTTTCTCCAAAGTTTATTCAATAATTCAAAGAAAGTCCTCATGGGAGGACTTTTGTGTTATTATCTTTTGTTGTTGGATGGAGACTGGGGAATGCCAATGGGGGTTTGGAATGTTGGGCCGAATTGTTGGTGTTGAATCATTTGGGCGTAGTTTAAGTTTAGTCAAGGATTTGCATAAGAAAATGAAAGGAGAAATCTTAATTATTATCACTTTGGGAAAGGGTGGAAGGAAGAAGAAGAAGATGAAAATTAATTCCACGTTCCAACCCAGTTCCCCCTTCACTTTATGACTTTCACCTTTGACATTATTACCAAAATCTAATTCCCCTTTTGTGTCTCTACATAGATGGAAGAGGACCATTCGGAATTACATTATTGACCCAATTTGTAAGAGTCAAGGGAGTGTCATAACCAACACCAACTCAATTCCAACTTTAACCAAATCTAATTAACACATAAAATACAACAAACAACACAATGGACAATCACTAATAAATACAAAACATTAAACTCTTCTTTCTTTCTTCATTCCTACTCACATCCTTTAATCACTTTCTCCCAAGAATCGAATGAAAGAAGGAGTATTTTGGTTTTATTTTTACTGTTTTGTTCCTACACCTGAGTTTGTACTTTTTGTATTTGTGTGTTGTATTATAATCCAGTGTGAAATTGTGTAGTGGAAGGAGGTAGAAAAGGATTTGAAGGAGATAAGATCCACGTGAATCGGTGAATGTGGCTTAAATGTATGCAAAGAGGATTCCAAATTGGGAGCATAAGGCCACTCGCACCCTGAACCAAGTCATAGTAGAGTATTCGTAGTTTCGTCCCATTTCCCTTCTGCTCCTTTCCTTGCTCCTTTCCTTGCTCCTTTCCTTGTTGGAATGACACTTTTCTGTGTGAAAGTAAAAGGTACTTTCTTGAGGTAATTCCAATACAACACTCCCAATGTCACAAGTCACGAATTCAAGATGCAACCAGAGAAAACGAAAAGTCAGATTGAGAATCGATTTTCCCGCTCTCTCTTCCTTTCCTTTTCATTTCCTTCCCCTCTGCCTGTCAAATTGACAAGGTTGGGAAAAGACGAGAGACAAGAAGGAAAGACCCACCAAAAGACCCACCAAAAGACCCACTGATAACCAGAAACATCCCAATTGAAAAATTTTCATTTTGAGGTTTTTCCAATTGCCTGCTTTCCATGCACGCTGCGACAAAACGCCTCAAGTATTTACACATTGAATGAAAAGTTGGCAGAGGGAAAGGGGAATTTCAGAGGCTATTTTCATTTTTCCCAAGCGACATTTGCACCCCACTCCGATCCGAATCTCTCACATTTTGTTTCAATTTCCTCCTTCCAGATGAAGCAAATGTTGGAAAAGGGCAAAGGAAGCGTGAAAAGTCATCCACTGAAGAGCAGAAAAATGGATATCAATAAGACAAACTGAATTGAGCTCAAATTCAATTACAGGAGAGGGAAGTGAAGTGGCGGAAATAAGTTCCTCCACTAGGACCAAATCCAAAGAATAAAGAATATAAAGATTTTCCCTTTTTTCAAGGAAGAGAAGAGAGCCTCACGTGAGTGACAAAATGACAAAAGAGAAATTGCAAATCTACCTGTGTGAAGAATATCTCTTGGCACTGAGTCCTTTTTGGCAAATCTCATCCTCTCTTGTAGAATTATGAAGTGTGTGAGGAAGGGTGTTGAATGAGAATCCGAGTGTGAAAAGAAAGGATTATTCTGAGCATCCAAATATCCAGAAAAATCTTATAAAAAAGTAATCCACCCCTTCAGGACTCTCTTTGCTTTACTTTGCCTTTCCCCTACTTTCCACTTTCAATAACTCACGTGACATTTTCAAACAAAAGAAGAAAGTAGTGAAGGTAGTGAAGGTAGATGGAATCTAAAAGTGAGTTTTGTGTTTTGAATTCTGTTTCTCTCTGCATGGATGTGTCTTATAATATAAGGATTTCCAATTACTTTCCTTTCTCTAGAGGACAGAAGAAGCATATGGAAGCCCGTATCATATTTATGAAAATGGAGATTGGAAGGAACAGGAAAAATTACATTAGAGAAAGGAGGCGAGGATCTAACGGGATTCCATCCAGAAAAGGTATTAAAGTCTCCAATGAAAAATTATATTTTGAAAAGATTTCCTTTTCAGAAGAACCTACCAATTGGAGAGTCTGAAATTGAGAGAGTTTGGATGAAATGCAGATGTGGAATCCGCTTTAAAAAAGTATTGTCAAGAATATTTCCATTCGTCAAGGGAAAGCGGAGAGAAAGTCGAAACTTTGGTACAAAAAATGTGGAAAACCACTTGGGACTTTTTCTCTTCATTTTCATTTACTGGCGGAAGAAAAGAAAGTTCTCAGTTTCATATTCCTCTCCTGCCTTTCAATTTCATTCCTTCCACAACTGTCAGTCAGAGGAAATATTTTTCCCCGTCTAATCTCCAACCTCCCCATTTGGAACATTAAGGGAAACTCATCCTCTTCTTTTTAAATCTCAAAGGACACACTTTTTCTAAAAATAAAGGAATGGTACAGAATAGTGCAGAATAGAGGGAGTGGTGAAAGGAGAAGAAAGGAGGGAAAATGTATAAAATGTATAAAATGAAATGATGCAAGTAGAGAGGGAAGCTTAGACTTTTGCTACAATTTACACCACCTCATCAATTCAAATGTATGAAGAAGTTTTGGTTATAAATAAAATGTAAGTGTGTTTGCATTCCACCTCGCCCTTGACAGGAATGGGAAAGTGAAAGTAAGGGAAAGTCCAGGTACTCATAAAACTTCATTTCACTCTCACAACAACAAAAAAGAAAGTAAGACACATGACCAAAAAAACTATTCTCTCAACAACAAACAACATTCACAATATCCACCCCCTTATAAACTTATATTCACACAATTAAGAAATAAAAGAGTGAGAAAATGTGTAAAAAGGAAGAAATAATCAAAATAAAATGACACACTTGCGGGAGAAAGTTTTAATTCAAATTCTTTCCCTTGGGTGTAAAAGATATAAAAATGAGTAGACTTTGACTTTAGTTTTTAACTTTTCCTTTTGGTTGTGTGTGTTGTGTGTATTGTTGAATTGTGTGTCGTTATCTGTGGATCAATATAACATTGGGCAACATTGGATTGCAACAGAATATGGTATAGAATGGAGTAGAATGGTAGAAGAAGGTCCAATAATTACATGTTCCAGAGTCCAATTTCAATCGTTATTTATTGACAGTGAGACAAGGCAGGAGGAGACACTTGTCCAAAAGGAAGGAATGAAAATTTAATGATCAAGACAGACAAACAACTCAAAATTATGCTCTACACAAAATACAAAATAGAAAAAAAGAAAACTTTTTTTCAAAAGTTGTTTTTTTGTTTCAATTTCTGATTATTTATTTATAAAAGAGTGAAGGAGGAATTAGACTTTAGTATTAATTGATGTGATTATAAAATAAATAGTTAAAATAAAAGTGAAAGTTGGAATAGTTTGTAAAGGACAGAGTTCTTTATGGTAGTTTTGTGATGGATGGAATGAGAAGGTGAGGGATTAGTGAATAATTGATTTGGTTCTTTCCCTTTTTCTGATCCATATACCAATGATGGAGTCTCCATTGGGAGTTGAAAATGTCGATATTGGATAACTATTTTCTTTACCTTTTGAAACTGAAGCTCCCCCCATGAACCCCTGTCATGTTCAATTGGATTCTGAATCCATAATCTTATACTTGTACAAAAGAACCATAAGAAAAGAACCAATGAGGAACAACTTTGAAACAGAAATCAAACACTAAAAGTCTGCATCACATGGAGGTAGGTAGGAAGGAGAATCCTCCGTATGAACAATTTCCCATTGAAAAAAGAAATAAAAAGTGGAAACATAAAAACATCAGAAAAAGTCAAATTGGAAGTAATCAAGTTCCCCTTTTTATATTCAAACTTTTCCTTCCTTTCTCCAATGCCAAGTTTTTATAGAAAACCGATTATTGATCCACCATTGTCTAATCCTCTTTCCTACTTTTATAATGACGAACAAAAGTCCAAAAGTTCACCACGACTTACAGGACTTACAGGACTTACAGGACTTACAGTGACTCCATAACTTTATAAGGCTCCTCCCATAGATGGAATGAAGGCTCAAATGACAGATGCACTTCCATCTTGAGCTCGTATTTCACGTCAATGTCAATTTGCATAAACAATCACTCAATTCGGCGCATGCGGGATTGGAGAATGAGGGAAAGTGTGGAATCTTGTTAGTATCGAGTAAGACTCCACTCACTACGTGAGAAATGAAAGTTTGTGGAGAGTTTAATTAAAGGTGGGCGTTTTTAGTGTTGGATTGATTAGAAGTTTTAATGAGTGTAGCCGAGCATCCACCTTTGATGGATCATTAGTAAGAGAGGGGAGGGTGGAGTTTAGACCAGAGAAAGTGGGCAGTGGTGAAAGTAAAGTAAAAGTAGAGTAAAAGAGTAAGTATGAAAAGACAAAGGAGGGAACGTGCTCTTCCGGGATAGAATGAAGACGGTTGGTGATAATGAAGGGAAAGAGATAGAAATCATTTACCATCCACCGCAATCCTCTTGACACCGCTCAATCAATGCAGAGACCATGAAGGAATGGAAGAAAAAACAAAAGAAAAATAAATGAGGGAGTTTGGTCCTTGAATCCACCGAATCTGCACAAGAACAATAAAAATGGGGAGTTGGAAGAGTAGGATAGTGAAAGCATTGAAAAAGAAATCAAGGAGATTAGATTGAACCTCCACGACTTGAGTTTCCTTAATGCATACAAAAGTAAAGAAAAGCAGAGGAGCGGAATAAAACTAGTGAAAGTGAAAGTGAAAGTGCAGGAGAAAACGTGGAGGAAATCAGGTTAAACTTTCTCCTTTTGTGAGTCACTCTCATCCTTTAGAGTCCGAAAATGGAGTTAAAATTGCAAAATTATGCCAATGTGAATAAATAATCAATAGAGAGAGGACGAGGTGGGCAGGAAATGACAAGAAAAAAGTTTCCCAATTTCAACTCAACCGCACATGTCAGTTAGAACCCAAAAGTTAAACAAGGTCACCAAAACCTCCACTTTCTACATTATTTGACAGTTTCCAAAGAATCCATTTAGCTCAAATGACAATTCTCAAATGGATTTCAAACATCTTCAACCTCACAAACGCTGAATTTCACAAAATCTTCTTTTCAATCCATTTCTATATACTTTCACCCATTCCCTTTCAAAAGACAAATGTTGACAATTTCCAAACCTTTTCAACCCAGTTTACTCAATGACAACATTGGATTTCAATTTTCTAAACTTTTAAATGAAAAGGATACACTTAGGAGTGCTTAGTTTAGAAATTGACTCACTTTTTATTTTATATTCTGAATGGATATGTAGGTGCAATGATTTAGTTGCATGGATAGAAATTGAATGTTGAATCGTCGGGTGTTTTTGTGTTGATTTCATTTAGAATGTATTGAATTTAGATTGTATTTTTAGTATTTTGTCCTTGAATTGATGGAATGCAAATGAAATCAAACGATAAATTGAATAGTAGGGTTTTGTTGACGTCATAATTCCTTCTCTTTTCCCAAATTGAATTTTTATACTGTTCTAAATCCAGTCCATTAGGTTTAGTTTGTTGGTAGGGAAAGTCAAAAACAACGAGGAAATGGAGAAAGTTTAGTCTGTTGAGTGGGAGTAGTGGTAGGAGTAGTGTGTGGATATAATAAATCTTTTGGTTCATAATATGGAGTTGCAAATGTATTCCAAAAGGAAACAACGAAGGGGAACAAATGGGAGCGGCACAATTCACAAGGAGAGGACTTTCTTTGACACAAAAAGTAAAAACCGGAGAATAGAATAAAGGCCGGAAGATCAGTTTTTTAAAGGATTTTCTATTCCTAATCCCCTTCCTTTTCCCCGTTTCCATATAATAAAAGTGAGGGAAATTTTATTTCTTTTTTCCATAAGATGATACAAGCATTTCTGATCCTTTTTCCCTTCAATAAAAAATAAAAAGGAAAAAAAAGACTTTTAAAATGGGTTTTATTTCACTAAAACTGTTTTCATCTTCTTCCTTTTCCTCCTTAACACCTTCGCCCTACGCCAATCTTCTTCTTCTTCTTCTTAGTAAAGGGAAAGTCAAGCGACGCTCCGGGATAGGAAGCTCATAAATATTCCATTCTACCTTTCCTCCAATGAGATTTAAAAGACGAGGATCATGTGAAAGTGGTTACTCTGGGACTAGAGCATTTGAACTAAAATCCAAAGGAAGAATCCCCATTATTCCCAAATTCAGCTTCACTTTTGTGTGGAAAAAGAACTTTCACCACTACACACACCAACCCATCAAGGCACGTGGTTAAAGTTCATTCCAACCACACATCCCTCAATGTCAGACTAAAAACCATTTCCAAAAGAATAAATCTACAAGACACACCAAGTACAGAAATCAAGTGTTAACTGAACAAACCAATTTCCATTTTCATTCTCTAAATGGAAACATTCAATATAATTCATTCAAACTAAACTTCAAATTCAATCAATCCACAACACACTAAACTCTATTCACACATGGATTTCACAAGAATTGAAACAATCAAATTCCAATTAATTTCAACTATCTCCACACATTCTTTGTTCTCTTCCGACATTTAATTGGAAACTAATCAATAATCTCCATTTTCCAATCAATATGAAGAGATTAGTTGGTCCATTTGATGTAAATGGAAGTGTGTTGTTGAGAATGAAAAGTGTTTGATGAACCCATCTGTGTAGACAGAATCAGTCAATCCTTGGAATAAAATTTAATTCATGGAATAAAGTTCAAGTGAATGTTGGTCTTTGGATTGAAAGTAGAGACTTGGTTTTATGTATAAAGGTGGTAAAGCGCATCATTGTACAAAGGGCGTTTGGGCGTGTGTTTCCTCTGCCAAAGGGAGATTGGGATTTATCCTTTGAATGGTGAAAACAGAGTAATGAAATGGACAGAGGGAAGCAATGCAAACAAGAAGGAAGGAAGGGAGTCTCAAGGGACGGACTGACGGACAGTCTCCACTTTACTTTCCCTGGGCACAAGAAAACAATGGGGAAATAATCCATCATGTCAAGAACACAATACAATACAAGGACAGCAGTCCTTAAGGCAAAAGCCAAACAACTCCAATCCAATGTCATCCACACTTGGGCTAATAAAGTTAAACCACGTTTAGTTCAATTATTAGTTCAATTGCATTTAATAATAGGAAATCACCCTCCCACTCCCATTTCTTTTGACATTTGTCCAGAGGAACAAAGTTTTTAATTAGTTGATGTTAATTAATAGTGGAAGGGGTGATGGGTGATGACAAGAGGAAAACCACAAGACAGGAAATGTTGGTGACAACCTTTTGTCTTATCTACACCCAACATACAATCACACATTCAATGTCATACACTTTTACTAAACTAGAAATGGATATTTATTTATATTCTAAACATGTTTGATGACTGTAGTTGATGAAGATGAATGGAGCTGTTTAATTTGGTAGTGTCAAGTAGTAGAGGAGTGTAGAGAGAGATGGATGATGTTGTCATAGTGTGGACATTACCTTAATAATCAGGGACTCATTGTCGTGTGTCAAGTTCTAAATGACGGATTCCCCAGTTGACAATGTTGGGTTGACATGTGACTGGATGGAGAGGGAAATGGTCATCAGAGGATGGAAAAGAAAGTCAGTAACAACAACATGGTTTTTCACTCAATCTTTCACTCTTCTATCTCTTACTTTCTCCACTCATTTTAACTTTTCCTTCTTCATTTATTATAAACAAGGGGATGGGAGGGGGATGCTTGGATTGGATTGGAGAGAGAAACTAAAGTCCCCCTCCTGCTAGAAAGGAAAGGAAATCAATGTGGATTAAATATCGGGTACTCTTAATAATGTTTTACTAAATTCGAATGTCTTATTCCAACTCAAAAGTGAATGTAAATGTTATAATAGTAGGAGGGTATGGAGTCATTTGGATGTCATTTGGATCCTATTCCGATTGTAATGCTACATTTATCACCATCATAATTATTATTATTTCTGCTTCATTTTCCATCGAAAAGGAAGGAGAGAGAGAGAGGGAAGGAAGGATGAGTAGAGTAAAGGAAACCACGAAGAGGTTCTTACTTCTTAGTTACATTTTGTTGGTTATATTTAAATTCATTATTGACATTTTCCTTTTATATTTTAAACAAAAGGGATTTTGTATTGGATGGTTGAAACAATGTACTTTACATGACAATAGAAATTGGATCGTTCCTTGTTCTTGAGTTCCTTTGTTTCCCTGGATTCAAGAGACACAAACAGACTAAACAGAGTGAGACTTAATCCAGGAAACTCCCTTCGTCCCTTCCTATATTCACTCCATTTAAAACCTTTACACAAGGAAACCCATTAGAAATTTCACGTCGTCTCAATTTAATTTCCTCTAATAACAGACAAGAGGAAAAGTAAACGGGGCGGACAATTAAAGTGCCTTTTCCCCCCATATAGTAGTCGATTAAGTCATTTCCAAAATGACAGTTTCCTCAAATTAAAAGGATAATGATGAAATCCATACTTTAATTGATGTTTACTCTCCAAATGACGCAAAAGAAAAAGTAAAGAAGAGGTATTGAAGAGTATTATTAGAAATGTTGATTAGAATTGTGTCTAAAGGTGAGTTAATAAATGGCCCTTGAGATTTGATGTTGAATAGGAGCATAGAAAAGGAAGGAGTGACTCCGAATAATATTCAGATTGGAGGAAGATTATAATTTAGCAGTAGACTTTTTGGCAGTTTGTCCAAAAGATTTAATGCGGACCCGAACCCATCTCCATTTCATTTAATAGTAGACAGGAACACATGTACAAACAAGTAGAGAAACTGTGACATGGAAGAGTCAAAACATTTCCACACCAAGGAGTTAATGTACCAAAACATTTCAATGTGCCCTCCTCATTCACTAAATGTCAAAATAAAACGTCTACTTCAAAATACACAAGAAATTAGTCAAAAACAACAATTCCAATTTAAAAGTGATGCACTTTGGTACAACATCCATTCCCCATTATATTCCTCCTTTAGTCTCTCTCTCTCATTGGCTCTTGTACTCTGTACTCTGAATCCTGAATGAAATTTCAAAGAGGTTAAAAGCTATTGGAAATTGCCACACGCCCGTTGCTTTGAAATCTGGAGAGAGCGTGCTGTCTGGTTTTTGTCTTGCCGTTGATTGAATTGAATCTGCTCAAGGAAGGGCTAAGGCCCTTCATAATTTGATTACAAAGCATTAGAAAGGCATGCCGAAAGGAACAACGATTCTCATTAGAAACACAGGCACGTTCACTCATTTTGTTAACAGTAATTGTTGTCAGAATCAATTAATGTCAAAGTCCCCACTCAACAAATAAAAAAATAAATCCAAAATTAACAAACAGGAAACCATTTCAAACACCATTTACCAATAAAGTTATAATAAATTAAAAATAACTTGGAAATTAGTTAGTCAATTCCCACAAATATCAAGTGATCAAGAGATGGTTTCTTTCAAGAAAAGAAGATAAATCCAGTTCAGAATTTCTATGAAATTTGATAGGACGTTGAGATGGCTTCAAGTGAATTTGAAAATGAATGGATGCGCTCTGCTTTCTCTGAAGCCAGACGCTCCTGTTTGGCTGAAACAATTTAAATTTTTGAGGACGACATGGGCGACGACGTCGACATTTGAAGCATTCTTTTGGTGGCTGTGCCAAAAAAGCGAAAGAATGGAGAAGATGATGAGGAATTCTTAATAAAGCGAGAGTGATTAAAATGGGTTTCTCCGTTGGGAGAAACCGCTGTTGCCTTCCCACTGTTGAAAACTTCAATGGACTAATTTCCATCAAATTTTTGTGAAAATCAAGAAGGCTTGAGTAATGGGCTTGTGTCACCTTTTAAAAAATCCCCTCCATCCTCTGGATGTTGGAAAGTGTAGCTGGGAATATGCAAATTTTAATAACTTTTTGGGTTCCTGTTTCAAGGGGAATCTCATAAGCGGTAACTTTGCATAGTCTAATTTTCTGGATGAATTAAAACGTTTCTCCCTCCTCCTAATTTATTACAAACTCTCCTGCAAAACTTACGAATTTTTAGTTTTCTTATTAAAATGGCGGTGCTCGCTGTGCTCTGGCTCTGTAGTAGAGAGAGAGTTGGCACTAATTGCACAAGTGGGACGCCAGATTAATTTTGCCAGCAGGAGTGAGTGTGTACAGAGTGTATGGGAAATATCCAAAGTCAAGTAGCCCCACGCTTAATTGGCCGGCAACGACCTCACTTTTATACTCGAAAGGATCCAAAGGAGGATTTTGAAACAAAATGGCGTCGTAGTTTGTGCATAATGGTTCTTGTGCAGAAAGACAAATTCGAGTCTGTCCTCTTACTCCAGCTCCACATCAAATCCAAAAGCTAAGAAGAAGCCAGGGAACGACAATGATTAATTATTTCAAATTCTCCAACCGAAAACTTTTGGCGAAGCACCGAGCGTCGGCCTCCTTCAAATGCGTCGCTTCTGTTTCACTCGGAAAAACAAAAGGAATTGAAGGGAATGCACCGCACGGGAGTAATTGACACAACTGATGAGGATGTCGCCTCATTCCAAACTATTTCCACGTGTTTCCAAACAACAAGACCCACAAGATCATCACCAACTAAATTGCAAATCTATGCCAATTTTTAGACATGTGTCTAATTAACTTTTAGCCTCTCCATCCATACCCTTCAACCAGTTGACCTTTACAATAAGGGGAGAATGAGGTCAAACTTTAAAAGTAAAGAAACTTAAGAAATTAAGAGTGAAAGTGAATTGGTGCATTTGAGGAAAGAGTTTTGGTTGAAAGTGAAGAAAGCAGAGCGTGTTTTTTGTTCCTAATAGTTTGTTTTGAAATCCTAAAATACGAGCTCATTAGATGTCTAAAAGCTTAGCTGTTTTATCTCTTTAGAACCTCAAGAGGATAGAAGATAGGAAGAAGGGAGTTGCATGATTTGGAGCATTTAAGTTGTTGTGTGTAATAAAATGAGATTTTCTTATTGGATTTTCGTGGCCCTTGAGTGCTCTGACTCTGGTTTGTTTTTTCCCATTACAGTTAAGCTCCGCTTATCGATCCAATTACCTTATGGTCCTTCGAACCATCAAAGTCTCATCCCTGCCAATAGGAAACACACCGGGGATAGAACAAGAAGGAGAAAGCAGATGTGCCCATTCACCTGTGTCAGATGACGTACATCAGAATGGTACATCAGTGGTACATGTCTTGAAAGTGGGACATCCTACTACCTGGGTGGATGTAAAAATCCATTAGACAAATCAACCGGGCAATGGGGGATCATGGAGTTATCAACCTTCCCAAGATAAAAAAGTAATCCATCCCCATTAGCTAATTGGACAAAATCTAGGATTGATTTGAAGGAGTCCAAACACGTGTTAGCGGAATACAAGTTACTAATAACAAGAGTAATCGAAGAAATATGAGGTGAATGAATCACCACCGGGTGAATCACATCTTCTTTAAAACCTACTCAAGATGGAAACTAGCCAAAATGTTGTATCTCTTCTCGAGATTTCATAACTTGAGATTTGTGTATAGTTTGAGGGTATAATTTCCTACTCGTGTTTCAATTAATTGGATCCTTGAGGGATGGGAGCAGTTGATGTTAACTGTTCGTTGATGCATGAGGTTAAATGCAAATGGGATCTCGGTTTGGGAGATCAAACGCTGCTGGGAAATGCAAACAAAGGTAAGTCACTTTAAGAGAAAGTTTGCTTACTTTTCTTCATCACAGTCTTGGTCTTCTAGGCTGCCCCCAGGGGAGGGCAGAGTGACTCCGTTCCCGAGTGACATAGTTGACATGGGGTTGACATGAGAAGGCCCATGAAGAAGTCCCAGCAGGACACTTTCAGTACCCCCACCACCACCACTCGCACTGCCATAGTGACTGTTCATCATCATGTCACTGTCCGTGACACCACCGCTCTGCGAGTGGATCAACTGGACATCCACGTTGTTCACGTTGTTCACGTTGTTCCCATTCGGCTCAGAGAGTTTGTTGTTGGTCTGACTTCGAACAGCGCCGTGATGAGTTCCGTTAATCCCTGCGCCACTGGAATTGTGTACCATGACACTGTCAAACATGTCAGGTGAACGGGCCTTGAGCGGGGCTGAGTAGGGAGTGGCCCTGTAGCTCTTGTTGGACAAATGATTCCCAGTGAGTTTGCTAATGGTGTTGTTGTTATTGTTGTTAAGGCTGGAGACTGCTTCTGGGTAGGAACTGGCTGGAGACAAGGCTGGAGACGAACTGAGTGCCAGTGGATTATTCACGACGACATCCCTCACTCGCTCCCCGGGTTCTCCTGAATAGAAATCAAATACCCGGGCGGGCTCCTTCTCCTCCGCTACGACGAACGGGTGGTTATTATTGGACAAACCACAACCAATTCCCTCCTTCGAACTGGACAGCGATGAACGGTCTGGACTGTACTGGTAAGGGTGAATCCCTTCAGAAGAGCTCATGACTTTAACGGAGACTTCCAAAGGCTCATCGCTGAGCCCCAAACACTGCAAACAAAAACCAAAAACGTTAGTCAAGATTTAGTTGATGGTTAACAGTTAAAGTACAATTAATTAGAACACACGCCACATGTTTAGATGGCACATGATGATAGATAGGACATGTTGGCTACAACAGTTAAATTCTGAATATTGAATTTACCATTTTGCCCCATATGAATGTGCACTTTGAGTACCCTCAGATAGGGAGGTCAACTGAGGTCAAACTGACATGTCAAACTTGGACTTTCTTGACTTGGACAATGGACAGTATCAACATGACCTTCCTGGCCACTCGACAGATCCGTTTTTCTTGACCTTTTAATGCCCTAGCCTCGACCCCGAATCGTCTGGCCGGGAGCAACGCCACAACAGAGTGTAAATTGGCGGTCATTTTTCAAGTGAGTCTCTCTTTGCCCCAATTCCATTTTGTGCGGGTACTTTTCAAATATTCGTACGTTTAAGTAAGCCACGCTAACGTAAGTTTTACGTAAATTAAATGCAAGTTAATTGTAAAGGAGAACATTGCCTGTAAAGTGTTCAATTAAACTAGAATTTATTTTGATTGTTTTATTAAAATGTCCTTCAACTACAATTTCCATTGTCTCTTCTTTCGTTAATTTAAGAAAACTTTATCCTTCCTTGAGTTTAATAATAAAAATGATCTTGTAAAATGACAATAATTGAGAACTAGTAGAGAATGATTTGGCAAAGAGAAGACAATCAGACAATCAGTTTCATTTGCAAAATCTTGATGATGAAACCACTGGATTTAGTATAAACTGGAATTTAACGAAATGGGACATTTGCAAACATGGTTTGGATCTCTCTCTGGTCTGGTTGAAGTTGAAAGGATCCATCACGTAACCCAAATGTGAAGATCCTTTTGGCCTATCTACTTCCTGCCAGCCATTCCCGGATCCATTTAATCCCGTTGTGTACTTAACAACTTAAGCATTATCCCAATGATAAGTCCTGGAAGTGGAAGTCAGACAGTTGACATTTCACAAAATGAAAAACCAACTCTTCAATTCTAAACCATTCTAACAAAACAAAACCAACCAACCCACAACAAATTAATAAAGTCACAAACACAAACTACAGAATTAACGCTAACGTAAAGTCCTAATAACGTTAACGTAAAGTTCTAACGTTAACGTTCCGTTTGCCCCACTTGCAGTCTCTGTCCTTTTGACCTCTCTATGATGACTAAATGACGTCACATTTTAATCAGTCTGTGCTGACACCCATAAGAGCGATAAGACCAACACCCAGCCACAGTTTTATTATTAATTATATTTTTCTGTCGTCCTGTGTGCAATTTGTATTGTAATGAGAACTTTATATTGCACGTATTCCATTATTCTTGTGATCCTTATGGTGTTTTTGTAATGAACAAAAGTGCTTATCAACTTGCCTTGTGAAATGAAATATGATTCGACTCTGTTTGTTCTGTGTTGAATGATAAACATACGCCAGGCATCAACCTCAACAAGAAACAATGCACGACAGATGAAATGAATTTTAATCTTTTACAAAACAAAAGGTTCTGAATTCTGTAGGAAAAGTTGTGCCCCTGAGGAACCCTTCACTTTCAATTTCCCTCCTTTCCTCCATGAAAATGGAGGATATGGAGGATACAAGAGGACATGGAGTTGATTTGTGCGTACATGTTTTACAATTCAATTAGAATACGCCTCTCCTCAAATGTCTCCTTCCTTCCAAAGAGTGTAATCAGGCGGAAACAAAAGTGTGGGAATTATCAATGCACTGTCAACATGTCAACCCCATTCACAGGTCACACACCCATGACCCAAACACACTAAATAAAAAAAACCTTTTATGGGAACTCCTTCTTACAACCATCACAACCCCACATTTCAAAAGCCTTTCATTTCCGAATGAATACGCACTAGAATAGAATATAGTAGGATGACATGGAGTGACAGACACGCAACTATATCTTCTATATAATGCTCTGATTAAGTAAACAAAAGGGGAATATCAATTGTTAGACACTGATTAGCTCTTGCGTCTGCGCTCAACTGAGAGACGGGAGTGTGAATGCTGAATGTTATTTCTATTTTGTCATCCTCAGCATCCTTCATCCTTCATCCAACACACAAGTCAAAAGTGGAGATGAGCTCTTATCTTTTAATGAATATTAGGAAATGGTTTCGCAGTGAATAAACTAAATAGCTATAACTTACAATAATGCAACAATGGAATGTTAAAACTAGAGTTGAAACTGGTAATAAACACTTGAAATGAAGACCACGTCATCACTCATCAATTCACTCTAATCATACAACTAATTAAACTCTACTCCGTAGGGAGAAGTTAATTACAAGGTAAAAGGTTCAGAGGGAGGGACTACTTGATTGAAACAAAAGGGAAAAACTTTCCATATTCACATGAGAGATAGGAAAGGTAGCTTTTAACATTTGTGGCTAAACCTCCCACAAGTCGCAGTTAGTCATAGAATGTCAATTCTACCAAAGATTTAACCAATTCAACTGAATTAAACACCTCTAGTGCACTGGATAACGGAAAGTGAATTTGAAAATGGAATTGGGATATTCCAAGTGAGTGAAGGTCGACTGATAGGACAAAGTGGCCATCTTCCCACTTTCGAATCTAGTTGTAGTTTTCCACCTGCCGTTTGCTCTTTTTTTACCTGTTCTGAATCGATTGTTCCGAGAGCCTTTGGCCCGGTAAATCCCAACTCCACGTGTCCACTACGGAATGTTAAACTCCACAAGAAATGAATGAATAAAATGAATTGATGAATGTGTAACTGTGTTGTGTGTAGTTGTAGTGTTGTGTGATTGAAATATTGTATGTATGGAGAGATGTAAGAGTGGACAGTATGGTTTGGTCTTGTGAATCCAACTGAATTGACTCCAGTGGGTACCTCCTCACTTAACTGTAATTACAGAACCACATCATCCTCTGTAGAGTGGAAGTACAGAGTTAGTAGAGGGACGATGGAATGAAACTAGAACTTTATGGTTGGAATTCTAACAATAGGGACATGATAATGGACTATCTAACTCCTTAAATACACAACCACACCGACACATCACCAAAGGAAATGGTCAAACAGTATCAGTGGTCAACTAATAATTAGACAAAATACTCATAAATGCTCTGCAGATGAGCGCATGTGCAGTATTGGGTATTTGGATTTGTATTTGGTATATTAGTGTGTCTCTAATGTGGTTGACAGAAGTTCTAGCTAGCGAATTTAGGTTATCCAAACATTAATTTGGATGATATGCAAACAGACAAGGGAAGGAGGGAGTGTAAGGTAGAATCCCCCCATCTATTCAAGGGGAAATAAGGAACATTCACCGCTAAAATCCAAACTGTGAGATCCACATTGGATCCTCATTGCGTAGTTTCCTTTTTCCCATGGTGATTGGCTATCTTCATAGGCTCATAGCCATTGGATGGATTGTGACATCCGTATTAGATTCACCGGATGGTAGTTGAAACTGTAGCAACCTCATCAGACTGTTGGAATTACGTCGTTTGTCATTAAATTTCCAACCCAGTGAGTTCTTGTGATGCTCCTAGTAGAATGGTAGTAAAATCGTCAGGGCTAATTGGTTTCTCTTGCGTAAATGGGTCACTTCCCGTCTTGATTTTTTAAATGAACTAATAACAACTCCAGTATTAGAAGTATAGTAAGAGTAGTAAGAGTAACAGTAAAAGAGTATATAGGATTAGTTAGTTTTCCTGTCCTTAGCATAAAAAGGGACATTTGTGTATCTTTTACGAGTAAGGAGAGAATAGTTGAATAGTATGCACAAATCCTATTGCTCTATTGCTCATTCCCCTTCCCATGGTCATGATGCACATCCTTTGCGTGTGTTGAAATTTAACGAATGCTGAATAAATTAGTGACAAAGTTTAGTGCCTCCGGATAAGTTTATTTTAGCCAAACTTATGCAAACATTTGCACTTTAATTCAACTTTTTGGTTGGTAGTGGAAGAAGGAATGCTTATGGTGCTGTGTGTGGCTGTGGAAGTGAAGTGCCATATGTCACACGTGCCTCCTCATTCATCATGCAAATTAAGACAGTAGAGTGGTGGTGGATGCACACAAATGTCCCGCCAAAACACTAATGATGGATGCACCAGACACCAAGGCAAGCAAATTGAAATTAAGATTAGTCTACACTCTACAATGTCCTCGTGTTCTTGTGGGTAAAAAGGACAAAGTCTCTTCTTACTTTGAACGTGTAAATATTTTGATGTGATGATTTACTTACGTTTCCGTCTCCCGCAAGTAGCTCTGTCCTGGAATTACGTCCAGTTGAAGTGGTTTCTAGAGGGATGACAGGAGGGATGCCGTGCTGGAGAGCGCACCCGAGTTTAAAAATGCATGAAAGCGTCCGTCACTCAAGTGTCAAATTGTCATTCCATTTCTCCAGCCATTTCCCCTTCCTTAACTTATTCAACAACCCAATGTCGGATTACAATTACTTTCACTGGGCACAAAATGGAGGCTTTGTGGTGACGACCAAGGACCACAACCACGTCCTCTCGCCTTATTAGACTCACTCAAAAATAAAATATGGGAAACTATTTCTAAGCTTAGGAGCTAAGGAGACAAGTTCAAGACGTGCAAGGGGAATATGTTGGAATATGTTGGGAATATGTTGGGAATCCAGTTGGTGTTAGTGTGTGGAAGTCAGTCGAAGGGACGCTTCTAATCACTTATGATAATTGGATGGACTTGACTGTTAATGATGGCAGTATGCAGTAGTTTGAGTTTCCACTTATGAATAGTAAGTAGTCACCACAAGGTCCCTCATGCAATTCACAACAATAGGGAAGATGGGAGAGGCGTGTGAAACAAGTATTATGTTTGTGGACTCGACTCCAAGTGAGAACTGAACTCAAAATACCAAGGAACACTTTGCCCACTTGCACTACACAGAGAAGGAAGGAGAAAGTCCACCGCGCCTCCGATTTGTCGTAGGACTAAACACACAGTAGGGGAAGTGTCGGATCAAATTACAAGGTACGTCTAAGCTACTCTCCGCCCAGTCTAATTGCTCATAACAATTCCACATTATCATGAAATACGAGGGTTACATTTACAATACACATTCACCCACTCCGGCTCGAAGGACCATATCCCCTAATGCATTCTATATCCAACTGTTCTAATAGGATTTCGACATGTGGTTCAAATGCACTTCTACTTGTAGCCATTGGCACAATGCACCAAGACTGGACTGCAATTTTAAGTTTCCCATCATCCTTCCTGTTGGGAAAAGGAGTGAAAGCAAATGGCTTTCACTTGGGCTCCTTTAGCTCTACTTACTTGGGAGTAAGAAAGTCTCCGCTTCTTTTTAAAAATCTCCCCGCACACACAAATCCAGCGGGAAGTTAAGGATCCGTGGAAATGAAAAGCTCCCATTTCCTTTAGTCTAGTAGCCGAACTTTCACCCTTTTCTCCTTCCCAATCATAAAGCCAAATGCAAATTAGAGAATGAAGGATAGGGAATCAATACGAAGGCTGTAAGGGAGCCTGTTTGAAGTTTCTTAGTCTCAAAAGATCCCAATCCCATCCAATCCACTTTCACTACAGACTTTCACTTTTCATCTACAAAATACAACATACAAAATTAGAGTAAATACGACCTCACCACTTCCTTCCTTTAGGTTAAAATATACCATTTCTACCGCCTAATGGAACCTCAAGGCACTCTCTTTTATACAACTATAAGGCCCTTTAGATTGTAGCTCAGCAGAAGGAGAGGGACTGAAATGGATCAGGATCATCGCTTAATACACACAAATAATTCAAAACATCTTTACCTTTCTCCACCCAAACCAACACTCAAGAAATTCAACTTAGTCCCACACCTGTCCCTTTTCTCAGCTTTTCTCTAGAATATTTGAACCTTTTTTAAATCTTTTCAAAAGGCCCGCTCCATTTGGTTGTGTAATCTCCTCATGAGCATAGTTAATTTGGAGTATTATAGTCCATATGCATTGGATCTTTGGAGGTAAGCGGATTACGGAAATTGAAGAGAAAATCCCCTTTCTCCGGAATAGATTCTTATGGGGATTCTTGCCTGATTGATTCCTCTGTTCATGCGCAGTTTCATTCCTGTTGAATGATGTTTTATTATATTTGAAATTAGAGTCATTTGAGTGTATAGTGAGGATAGTTATGAGTGGTGATGTTATCACTTCCTGTCCATAAACTTGCCACTTCCGGGCAGTAGATTGTGGTTGATAAGAAGTGAGTCCCAGTGGATGGAGAGAGTGTGGTACTTAATGATTAAGCCAATGCAGTCCAATGTCTCTTTACTTTATGGAGAAAGTAAGAATGAGAAATGTGGGAACTTTGATGCTCAAGTGATCATAAATGGAGTCACCAAAGGAGGAAATAAAAGTGGCAGAGTTATGAAATTCCTTATCAGACACACACTGCCCACAAGCCTAACACTTTATTGCTAATTGAAACTCTACACACTAACTCTCTACTCTACATCACACCCCACACATGCGCAAATTATACCAAATCACAACTATATGACCACATGATGGAATTGTGATGGAATTATGATGTGTAATGGAGTGAAATGGACGACTGTTGGGGATACTTTGTTTAGATGTGGTGCCATGTGGGGTTATAGTTACTCCACCCAAGTGTCCACAAGGGGTGTTGTGACTCCCCTCCACTTTGCCATTGAGTGAATGAAGTCGACTGAATTTAGTTTATGATGAGAAGATGTTTCTTTCAAAGGAGAAAGTGGAGGGGAGTGAAGATGAAATTCCTACGAATGGAGAAAGAAAGGAAATCTGCGTGAGTGTTTGATAGTAAAGGCACTTTGCACATCCCTGGAATGACCATTCCATTGGAGAGTATTGGCGTCAAATGAGGTTTTATTCGGTTGAAATTGAATTAGACTCGGCGGGAGTTTTTGAATTTGGACCCTTCCATAATATTCCTTTGAATGGAAACGTCATGTTTTTCTTTTATGAGGAGATGCACTTTCTCCCTCTTCTTTTGGAGTTTAACTGGGCTGTGGTAGGGCAGTTGAAGAAGGGAAAGTTGGACTTTCTCCCCTTCAATTACTTATACAGTCCCAACAGTCAGGGGAACCAAACACTCCCTCCCTCCCTCCCTCAGTCAGTCTTTACAGATAATATTATTATTGTCTCGCACAGGAAGGAACAAATGGACGCTTTTTAACAATCACAGGAAATACAACATTCGGGAGAATGTGGTTATAATACACTTCCTCACAGATAAAATATATTCTATCCACATTCATCAATACACACACTTCATTCATTCAAAATTAAACTCAATTCCACGCCATCTACAATCAACAGTCAACTAACTATAATAAACATGTCGGACATTGCTCCTGTTTAAGTGGAACAAGGAACTTTAGTTTCCTTATTGGAAATATCATTAAATGTTCTTCATTTTTAATCACTCTGTACAATCACTTCCTCAAAGTAAAACATTTACTTCTGTTCTACTTTAAACAACTTTAAACTGCACTTGTAAGAAAGGTTATTGAAGAGTACAAGAAATGAATTTGATTTTATTATCTATTGCTTGTTTCTGTCTTTTGGAATCAACACAAGGGAAACGAATCCCAGCTCCGATCCCTGCCGGTGTAAGTGACAATAAGTGTAATAATATAATAATAATTATTATTATTTATAAAAAGTAAGTGAGTTATCCAATTGCATTTGATGTTTGTTTAGATGGGAAAGTTCCAAGCAGTGACTATCCCAGAGACTTGTCCTGGTAAGCTTAAAAGGCATTTGAAAGGCAATGTACGATGCTGTGGTTATTGATTTCAGACGAGTGCATCTACATCAAGGCTTGTGGAAAAGGGTGTGCGGATGACGACGATGGATGCGAAGGTGACCTTGCTTACTTTGCAGATGGGAAAGGCGGATGTCAACCTGAGGTTGGACTGGATGTGAAATTCTGTTCCATCAGGACAGAGAAAGATTGCAAGGAAAAGTGTGGAGGGGGAAAGTGCGGTGGAAAGAAGAAATCCCGATAGAATTGGAATTATTTTAATTATTTAATTAAATAATTAATAAATAGAGTAATTCAAATAATTGTAACGTTTAAAAGTGTATTTTATTTAATGGATTTAATTGAATGTTGATTCTGTTGATTCTGTAGAGTGGACTCCACTCGACCTCCCTTTTAATCCCTTTGGTTTAAAATGAATTCGAGAATTCCCTTTTAAAAGAGTTCATTCTCTGAAATCAAAAAGAATTCTTGAAATCCGGATTTGTCCTTTATTCTCCATTTTGTTATTTCATCCATGGGATCCAATTTATTTCTTTTATGGGCTAAAAAAAGGAAACTAATTCCGATTAATTTCCTCCGTGTCTCTTGTGTATCCTCTTCAGAATTCAACCAAGGAAAAGGAAGGGAAATAAAAATTAATTCATTTCCTCCCTCTATCCTTTTAATTCATCACTTACAACAATCAAAATACTTTCTCTTAAATTAACAAAACACAACAATAAAACATTAAATTGTGATTGACCAATGACAATAGTTGGATAGTAGGGTGCCCATGACTGAAATAGTTGACATAGATGGGCAATTGAAACAATGCAATGTAATTGTATATGTAATATCTATTTATTTTACTTTGGTGGATGTTTAAGTGAGTGTTGATGTTGAATGAAGATTGAAAGTGTCTCTCCTGTAATTCCCAGTTAGCCAAGTGGGCTAGAAAGTCATTGGTTCCTTTCAACCAGAAAATTATTTGACTCGAGGCGCCATATCGGCCATCCAGAAATCTGAGGATCAAGAGTTCATCTCCACTTTTGCCTGAGGAAGTAAAGGAACTGGATCCATGTGAGACAAATTGGTTTGTGTCTTTGAGACTGTGGATGAAAGTGTAGTAGATATGATAAGTACATCAATCGATGAGCACTGACTACCATTTCCCAATTCATTTTGAGCAGAGAGAGGGGAGATTACCGTTGGCCATCAATGAAAGAGTGTCTTCCTTTCCTTTCTAATCCACCACAGAAAATCTCATCACAAGTGAGCATTCTTTTTTGTCATTTCCAGAACATCCCTTGAGGGGCTTCACCATCAAAGGGATCCATTCATGTCACATTTCTAATCACATTTTTAGAAAAAGTTTATTTCTCAACATCCCATCCAACCAACCTCCACTCTCCACTCACGTCATTAGTTTTTATTAGTCTTTTCTATCTCTTAGTTCTCTTGTCTTTACAATCTGATGGACAGATAATGTAAATAAAGATCAGCAAATGACACTCTTACGTTTAAAGTCTTCATAATCATGAGCATCAAGTATCAAGCATCAAGTATCAAGTATAAAACATCAAATATTGTACAGAACCACCCATCTTCTCTTTTTGGGACATTAACTTTTGTTATGTCCATCTTTCCAGCTTCCTTCTTCTAATTCCCCCTTCCATTAATGGAGATGGGCTCCAATCTCAACTGTTATTTTTATAGTAATTCATGTGGGAATCCATTCAAAGGGAACCATTCTGATGGTGAAAGCATAAAAGGAAAGAAAGGAAAGGGAAATGAAATCCCCTTTGATCAACTAGTGATGAAACTAACACCACCACATCCTCCCCTTCATTCATTTAATTAACACCACATTCTAACATAATTCAATCAAACTAATACTTTCAAATCATCCAATATTCTAATTCTACACTTTCAAAAGAGTCAACTCTCAATTCACTTCAGGCATCTCCATTTTCACATTTCAATTTGTGACTTTTTGAAATTGCAAATCCATTTTATGATGCGTGACAAGAGTCTCTCTGTCTCCATTCCTATGCAATGCTCTGCATCAGAGACTGAGGGTGGCGGAGTTGGTAGGAGATGAAGTGATAATTGTCTCTTTTAAGATGATAATAAACACAAATTCTAGTCGGGTGACGACTTTCAACTATCCGCATTTGGCAAAATGTCAAATGGAAAAATATTAAGGAAAATATGAGTGATTTCTTAATATTTAAATTAACTTTTAGGTTTTATTACAAAGAATTACACTTTACAAGGACACTCTGTCACTCTGTACAACAACAAAATGAACAGGGTACTCTCATCTAATCTACTTTGTAAAGATCTTTCAAGGTTACTTTATTAAGGTTTAAGCCTAATTTTGTAATTATTAGTGTAAGTTTAAATGTTGTTTGTGGTGATTGTGGGTTTCATTTCTTTGGCACTTCCTCCAGTCATCTTCCGATCGGAAGTGAAAGAAGGGAAGTAAGGAAGTTTCTTTTGTTTAATTATTTTCTATTGTGTTTTCCCATCCCAAGTGTTACATTAATCTTCATGGAAGAAGAGCAAAGCATCTTCCAAATTCCAAAAGAACCCAACCATCCAAAATAGAAACAAAACTTGGCTTAATGACTTTACTTGTGAAACCAACACAAAAGGCACTGCTTTATTCTCCATTGTTGACAAAAGAGGCTAAAAATATTCAATCATTGTCTTTCTGCAACATAATTAGTGGAGAAATACAAACAAAATATCAAAAGAAACTGACACTTTCCTTCATTTTTCAATCAATCCTCCTCTGCTTTATGCCAAATTTATCTTCATCTTCTTTACTCTTCATCGGCCAAAAACTATTCCGCCTCTCACACAAAACTTAGTTTTCTCGACCATTAATTTTTGCTAATGGCTTTTGTAAAACAAAGTGCATGTTTAGATGTAGTTTAGATGACAATCTAAAAGTACCGTTTGGGTCCATTTGGGTGTCTGCTCTGCCTCCAGGCAACCAACAGCTAAAGCGCTCTTTTCAAATCAAGATTCCATTCCACCACTTTCTGCAATAATTCCACCACACTTTTTCTATTCCTGGTTCATTATCATTCCTTTTAAGACGCTTTAAGGTGCTCAGAAGCAGATGAAAACACTTGAATTTCTGTTGGTATTCTTCATACTTTCAGAGCCATCTGCTCATACACAACCACAAACACAAACGGATTACAAAACAGAAGCCTTCTTTAGATTAATTTGGAAGTAGCAGAGGTGGAATTGGCAGAATCTCTAATGAAAACAGAAACATTCAAACAGACTCAATCAAACCAAATCCATTTCCCTTTTAGACTCCAAATCCACTTGAATTTATTACAAAGAGGAGAGAGCGCAGTCTCAGATGCCAGCAGTCACTGTGTGTCTCCGTCCCTTTGGCTTAAACTTGTAGTGGTTGGGTTTGCAGTTGTGGATGTACAAGACGTTCAATTGCTGGAAACAAACACAAATTTAACCAATCAAATCTTTCAATCTTTTCATCCTTACATGACGCACTGCGAGAGCAAGCAAAACTGCTTTAGCGTGTGGGTGGAGATTAGCGTCAACCAGTGCAAGGTGTAAAGTCAGTCGCTGTTTGATTCACGCTAGAATTCGTCCCTGCTGCGATGCTCACGTAACCAATCAACTCCCCCTCAGAGTCCTCAATCTTCAGTCCATACTCACCCCACGCATGCGTAGACGCAGTCACAATTTCTGATTCTTCTCTGTACTGGATCTTGTAGTTGGCAGTGTAACGAGCACAACCCTCCTTCCATCTGCTCATAAAGAATTAATCAGAGTGAAAACAAACAAACGCATGTGCTTCATTTACCCTCTGAAGATGCAGGGTTTGTATGAACAGTTGTGCGCAGTCGCATTCCCAATTTCTTTGTCGTTCATGATGACTCTGATGCCCTGGAAGGGAGACTAAAGGGTGAGTAATAAAGGAAATTTGTTTTATTTACATCTGATTCGTGTGCCATTGGACAGCAAGGGATGCAGTCTTCATCGCCCCATGTTCTCAAGGACTTTTTGAATACGAGGATAGTTGCCCCATCCCTCCCCACCAGGTGGTAATTGGTCGCTTCACTCGACGTATCTAAGGGAATCAAGTTGAGAGTTTAGATGAGTTAAAGGAGTTGTCTCCTTTACGCAACGATTGACTACTGCAAAGATCCGAGTTCCATCCGATAGGGAAATGTCGTATGACTTGTACGTGTGGGCTCCAAATGAGGAAGGATTCCGCTCAGTCCGGAAAAGGAATTTGTGATGGGCAGCAAGGGGTCCCAGGGCAAGTTCAAATGCAGAAGCTGAGGAAATGAAAGTGGAATGAAAGTGTTTGATTGGTCAATTGAATTACCTGAAATGGAGGTTGCCTCTGCAGACGAGGATTCTGACACTGCAGCATCAGAACTCACTCCACCTTCCGTGGCCATTCTGCAAATGCTATGCGCCCAATTTAAAATAAAATTTCCATTCTCTCCTTCATTCAATTTAGAATACAAACTAAACAGAAATTCAAAACAGCAACTTTTCCCTAGAGACAAACGTTGTTTCCTGTTTCCTTGGTGATATTTTGAATGCCTTATTTGAGGGATTAATTAAAAATAAAAGGAATGAGGAACTTTGCTTTCAAGTCTTTGTTGAATTGTGTGATGAATGGAGATCAGTTTACACAAACAAAAGTGAAAGATTGAGAGAAAGCTTTTCTTTACAAAGTTAAAAGTTTGATGGAAATAGAGAAACTTATGCAGGAAATTCTCCTTAACTTTTCTGAATTAAGGAAACAAAAGTTTGGATTTGGTAAAACCTTAAAAGCAACAAGTTAAATCCAACGTTCAAAAATCCAAAACTTTTTTATTCATTTCAGAGTCATTCTTCAAAGTCATCCGGATGACATTTCATACACTTTTGGATTCAATTCAACACACCCTTTGACCTTATACACAACAACAACTAATGCATAGAAGAAAGGAAACTTGTAAAAAAAAGAGAATAAAAGAACAAACTGTTGTATTCCAAATAATGTAATCGAATGAATTTGAATTAAAATGAATTAAATTGTATTAGTTGCAGTACCAATGGTATCCACAACAAGAGAAACAGTATGACCTCTGCACTCCAACATCTTCTTCCTTAAGGTCACTCTTCACTTGGGACAATTCACCTCCATCGTTGACCTTCTTCTGGAGGACAAAGGGATTGACCAACTTGTTGCAGTAAATGTCATAACTAATTAAAAAGAATGAATGAATATGGATGAATAGATACAATAGATGGAATGGAACATTGTGGTTACCCGCAACAGTGGCCACAGAGAGACTGGACCTCAACTGTCTCTTCATTTGGGCGACCAAATGCCATGACGACCATTGCACCTGCGCACAAGAAGACCAAAAGGGATCTGTAATTTCAAATGAACGTTTAGAACATGCTGTATGTATTGTAATACAAATTAGTTTAAATACTTTGCCATGATGGTTATGTTGAATTCCTTGTGTTGATGATGTGACTTGTATGGTTTCTACTACAATGAAATTCATGTTCATTTTATACCCACAAATGTTTGAATTTGTTTATAAATGGATTGAATTTAGAGTTTGTTTAGTTGTTTAATTATCATTTAATTAGTGTGAATTGATAATCAATTCATCACTCTTGTTTGTAATGATGTTGAATTGCATACAATTCCAGTCGTCATCCAACTAAATACAATCAACAATCTACAATACATTGACGTCAATTCTGGTCTCATTTCATCTCCATAATCATCAATACATTCAACTTAAATCCAAGTGAATTGGAAATAAGTTAAAGACTTGTGTTGCAATGGATATTTGGATATTTTGGGTAAATTGTTGATAATTTATTCCACCCAGATCAGAGTCTTTATAATTCCTATCATGATTAGAAGCTACTGTTGTAACTCACAATCCAAAGTAAACCAATCAATCAAGGTGACCCAAGAATCCATAAAGTATCATTTAATGGTTACGAAATACAAACAAATGGTTGTTTACTTTACCTCAATTATTATTAATTCTCAGTCATTGGCTAATCCTTCTTTAACTCTTGGAATACTAACTTTATTTTACTCCTTCGTAGTTCTTACTTCTTCTTCTTGATTGTTTCCACTTGACAATGTTTACTTGTGGAGCATTGAAACAGCTTAGCATCTTCTTTAGAATTGCAAATAAGTTGCATGCATTGCCCATAGTGCAGGATGAACAAAGTGGACAAGTGAAACCTGCAGGATGGCCTACACTAATCCTGTGTTGTATTCGAATCCTTGTCTACTCCATAGACTCCATTCACCTTTTCATAATGAATCTCTGGACCTTCCAAGGCAGAATATCCCAGACCCAACGGGACGTGTTTCTGAATACTTCCTATTTGGCCTGGTACATTTGCGTGGTTGCATGGACACTCGACTTGTTCAGGAAACGCGTGGAGACTTCGTCCTTTACAAACGAACTGCTTGGAGTGAATCAATTGATGAAACAGAAGTGGTTCAAGGAGCAGAATTTGAAGACAAAAGGAGACAAGATCGAAATAAGCATCAAAGTGACAATCGTGGCGACCTTCTACACGAGCATTTCCTTTAGTCTGATGATCTTTTGGTGGCCAGAAGATGTTCGATACATGTACTACATCCTCTTCCCATACACTGGGAAACACAGCATCCTATTGGCTCTTATCTGGATGTGGGAGTTTTACAAAGAGTTGTGCAGTACGTGCCACTTTGTCTTCTTCTGGTACTTGATGATCCTCCACTGCACCAGTGGGCACTTCTGGTTGAAGGAAAGCAGGTTAGAAGGTCATACTTAGGAGGTCATACTAACAACTAAGGTATTTGTATGTATTTCTTCTATTGCAGGGCAAAAGTGAGTTTGACTCTGAAGCCAGTTGCTTTCAGCTGGAAGGTTGAACTTGAAAAGTACTGTTTGATTGAGTTACTGAACGGAGAGTACAGTCGTCTCAACAGATGGGGTTTCTTGTTTTCATTTAAAGCAATGGTGATTGTCCTCCATGTTGCTGCCATCTACTGTTGCGTATTGCTCTACAATTCGGTGGTTTTCTTCCTGTACGCAACGTTCATTGGTTGGATGGTTTTCTGTCTTGTTGTTGAATTGTACACGTTCTCATTGGCTGGAGAACTTCACAGTTCAGCTAAATACTTTAAAGTGAACCTCAAACTCCAAACTCTTTTGTCAGCTGGAGAACAGAACGTGAGGAGAGCGAGACAGAGGGCGTTGGGTCCAATTGGAATCATGGTCGGGGACTTTTACATATTCACAAAATCTACACCAATCACAGTCCTTTCAACTGTCTTTGCAATGGCAACTAATGCAATTCTTCTGTCATGGAAGAGAGAGTGAATAGAATACATTTTAGTCCATGTTGTAGAATGTACATGATGATAACTATTGAATTATTTCAATTAAAATCAATCATTAGTGACTATAGTTGTTTCTTTGAATTCTTTTGATTCCCTTTTGATTAATGAATCAACATTAGAGAAAGTGTGGAGATATTTGGACAGAATGTTCATTCATAAACAAGGTCGTTTCTAATTAGTCTCCTTGTGATGGAGATTTGGACCTAATGGAGATTTTATTGTCAACTGATTTCATGAACTCCAACAACTGAACAAGGTCAACAACAATTGACCCTTTTGGTTTTAATTTTAATCCCATTTGGATTAGACATTGAGTTGGGGTGTCTTTGGATAGTGTTGAATTGTTGAATTGTGATTGTAATAAATGTTGATGTGCTTTTGTGGGAATGAAGAGTGTACGTGGAGGATGTGATGGTTGGGATGGTCTTAAATTGAAAATATGACTCATTCCCTGTCAAACTTTTGCTAAGGGAAAGTCCTCAAACTCTACAAAAGTTTTCTTTTCTAATGACTTTCTTCTCCTTCTTTCTACTGAAATCACCTTGGAATGTAATTCCACCACACAGTCACACCCTTCGGATGAAAGTCATAAAAATCTCAACTTTCTAAACTTCACTGGGACCATTTGACAATCATAAAAAGGGGAAATGAACTTCCACTACTGCACTGCATGGAAACATTCAACCAATAGGAACAACCTTACACCTCTCACTACACTTTCCTCACATGGGGAAGTTGGGGATAAATGAAGATAATATTAAAGTTATGCCATTGGTCTATAAGGAGACTCACACCCACCTTTGACCTTTCGTTTTCAAAGTACCACCACCAAAGGTAGTAAGTAGAGTGGATGAATGGGAATTGTGGAAAGGGGTTGAAATTGTGGATGACAGGCGCCTGTTGTGTTGCAATATTGTTTGTATGATGCCATCCATTGTTATAATTATTGTGTTTGTGGATTAAGATTAAATGTTAATGAGGTTTACTAATTATGGATTCAATTAACTCTTCCTTTGCATCATCACATACAAACTATTCATCACTATTCATCACTATTCATCACTATTCACTCAATTACTATAAAACAACCAACTCATTCTCACTTCAATTCAACCATTCTTCTACTCATTACAAATATGAAGGTAAGTGTCAATTACATTCAAATGGAACATCTAAACATAATTCAATCTTCCAGATTTGCATTCTTCTCCTCTGTCTGGTGGGGGGCTCAGTGGCACAAAACTTTATTGGTGGGGCTGGAGCACTTCGGCCTAATGGAGCACTCCTGTCGGCAGGACCCTTGAGGCCAGGGGGCATTCAGTCTGGATTGGGTGTTGGTGGAATCTACAACCGTCCAGGAATTCTTGGAGGTGGTGGAGGTCAATACATTCAGAGACCTGGAATCGGAAGTATTGGAGGGATTGGAGGGATTGGAAATCAACTCATCCAGCGCCCTGGAATTGGGAATTCTCTCTTGCAACGTCCTGGAATCGGAAGTATTGGAGGTATTGGAGGAATTGGAGGTGGTGGAGGTCAATACATTCAACGACCAGGACTACTGAATGGTGGTGGGTATATTCCAAGACCTGGAATTGGTGGTGGAGTTCCTTTGATGAACAGTGGACCTTTGATCCCAGGGCGCTAAAATACAACATTCATTGTTCATATTAAAATTTGTATTTATTCTATAATGGTGTCCAGTTTAACATTTATTGACAACATATTCAGTTAACTTATCCACCCTTCTTCTTCACTCGCATAGTCAATAGTCAACGTATTTGAACAAACTGACTGGAATAATTAAGATGACCTCCTGGTGGAAGAACAGAATTGCTTATTTGAAGATGTTCTTATTTGGAAAAGGACGGAAGTTGTAGTCATTTAGTGATGATGTTGAATGGAGGAATGACAGGAAGGAGTGACCTAGTAAGGGATTCTCATTAGGACTGTAAAGGGCCTGCCCAAAGTACTCAATGAATTCATCATCATTACTTTAACATTTGGACGCTCTTTAGACACGCTTATAAAGGGAAAGTTCTTCCCTCCTCACTACAAACATTCGGTTCCATCAACAGAAGAACAACAACTAAAAAGTCACTCATCTAAAATCATGAGGTCAAAGGTAAGAAACAGAAAGGAACTGAAATCAGGAATAAAACCAAAGATTTCATTTTCAATTCCAGACTTTGATTCTCCTCCTCCTCTTGGCCTTTTCATTTCAAAGTTCATCAGCCACATTCGGTTGGCTTGCGGAATGGCTTGGTTTCGGTTCTTCTTCCAAGTGGCCATCATCGGTGGGTGGGAATGGAAACTGGGATGGGAATCGAGGACGTCGTCCTGGAACTCCGTTTGGAACTCTGCATGGGAGTGGATACGTCGGAGGGAACGGAGGATTACCCGGAAGTGGGTCAGAATACTTGGGTGGTGGCTGGAGTGGGAGTGGGACTGCTTCACGCCCACACTACCCGGGAGGACTTCTCGGCAGTTTGGGTCTGGGGAGACTTGGCAATGAGAACCAACCATTTGAAGAACCTCCTCGGGGTCATCCATTAGGAGGTGGAGGTCGTCACATTCACAGATATGGACATGAAGGTCGCAGAGGATTCCAGTAAAATATTTACACAAACTAAACAAGAACAAGAACAGAACCTTCAACCCTCAATTTCGTACAAAATTAGTGGAAATCATTAATTTCCTACAACTTTAGACCGGTGTTTTATGTTTTCTACAATTTCTAATAAATACTTTGCATTCAAAGCAGCTTCACTTCAATTCCACCGAAAACTGAGTT